>BQNB010067323.1:0-34239 GCA_026074375.1 Tanacetum coccineum | reverse complement strand
TGAATCCTAAATGTTGCCTTCTTGAACCATCTATTCCTGCTAATCAATTAGGTCTCGAAATGATGTACATGCCAAGTTCTAAAGTCTACAATACTACCAGCACACTTATAATTTTGGTGGATTTTTGTATAATGGATGAAAATGGAATCATCAGGCTAAACCTCACTAATAGAAATAAAGGGTAAATATGCATTTGGCAAAGATTTAATCTAGTTCAGTAAAAAAAACATGTTAAAAATTTAAAATTGGCACCATTTAAAAAAACTAGAAAATTGAAGGCAAATATAGGTCAAATGGTAACTCTACTCTCATCCCTCACCTGGTTTGTACAATATCCCTAGTGTATAATAAAGGAAATGAAAAATCAAAAATAAGAGTAGAATTAGAACAAGAGACTCCCTTGAGTATTGCTCTAAATCAAATGATGGCGGTATGGGATGAATTCCCGTTAAGGGCCTCATGAGCAACCTCGTTTCCCCTGAAATCACTAAACAAACCTAAAAGCATTAAACGTTCAAAAAGAAATATACAAGAAAACTAACTCACTTTTGTAGGAATCACGGTTGCATTTAGTATATGCAACAAGCCTTTTAAACCACTTGGTGGCCCAAGTGGATGAGTGAAGTCTCGTGAGGGTTTCCAGAGAACACGCCCACAAAGTTCATTTAAAATATACACGGCTTTGTAAATGTTTCAAACTTATTTTAAGGTTTTACAGGAAGACGTTACGGCATAACCTAAAGAGTTACGTCATAACCATGTGGTTTAATTACAAATTTGAAGGACTAGTTATGGAGTAATCGAGGATTAGGTTACGCCGTGGCTCCAATGATTACAACGTAACTATAATCGTTATGCCGTAAATGCTACCTGTAGCACCATTTTAACCACATTATTATGAGTCGAGATGACCTCAAATTCAACTCCTCTGTTGTAAGAACCTGCAAAAATAAAGTGAGAAATATACAAACCAACTAATATGAGGAATTTAAATAAAGTTTATAAATAAAAAGACGAGTTGTCTCCTGACAAGCACTTTTGTTTATTAACGAGTCTTTAAGTTCGACTCTCGCCCACTTTACGTTGCTCCTTCGGTACTCCCTTCTGCTCCCAACTCATCTCTGATCATTCTGGAAAATCTTGACCAATTTGTTCTTCCTAAAGGTAAAGTGTCATCAAGTTGTTTGGTAATGCAGATTAAACTCTTTCCTTCCTTGAACGAATATCTTATTACTTTGAAGGTTTCTACATTTACTATAGGCGGCTCATATTTGGTTTTTTCAACCATACTTTTCCATAGTTCTTCTTCCTTATGCCCTTCATCGTGCCATGCATATGTTGTTCCCCTATGGTTTTGTTCACACTTTCCCACACATCATCTAAGACATATCCTTTCTTTCCTATCCTTAATATATATTCATTTGATAACTGTTCCACCTCATTGTCGAACACTCACCGATATTCATCAAATCTTCTTGAGTATGGGTTAGCTAACTTCTTAGCGTAGTCGGCCTCGACATCAAAACTATCTAGAACCCATTCGTTGAATACTTTAACCTGATCAGAATTGGCTATGATGGTATGCCTAATCTTAACTTTCAACCATTCTTCAAAGGAATAATCACAGGGGCACAGCTTAATGGGTTGTGACTTCGGTGATGTAACACCCCTAAATTGGGACGCAGCGGAAATATGTCTGGGAGCGTTACTTCATGAGTACATTGCATAAGATATGAGAGAACGATGGTCACTATTAATAACTCCAAGGGGGGGGGTCCAGTCATCCAAAACAATCACTCGATTTCAAAATCGTCTATCCTAACTCAAATTATATATTAGGACAGTGCCAAATGGCTCCCAAACATGAATCTTTATTAATTTTCAGAGAACAACATAGGGGAGAATATATATTGCCTCTTGACCATCAACAGTTAAGGTAATCCACAAATAGCCTATTTTCCCTCATCGAACAGTTTTGAACTACAGATCCTCACGTTTATGTCTTCATTCATTAGAACTTCTTCTAAATCCACAGGACCCCCTAGGTCATCAATTACCTAGTAATCATCAATAACACAAACTGTTAAGAGACAATTAATTAGCGTGATCCGTTCTTGGCATTCGACAACAATCTGCTTCGTTCCAACGTCTCGACGCGAAATTCGTTTTATTCCCCGGATACAGAGCGATTTTAGCTGGCCGTCTAAGCTATGCATTTCGGTCTTCCTAAAACATTTTCAGTGGCGACCTTACATTGTCTCAAACTAAAATCCAAGTATAAACAGATCTCTGGAGAAGCATACGATGATCTGATCGACGGGATCACCAAAATCAACAGGAAAGATGAAGTTGTTATTTTTACCACACATTCATAACTATACCTTTTGTGGACTGCAATAGATCAGTCAGCCATTTCAATCTTCATAGTAATTCGGACTTGGATTTTCCCAGACCTAATCGATTAAAACATGGAGAAATTGTATCATGCAAGGCTTGCCTTCTAAATCTACCAAGCATTGTTAACAAGTGGTATTGCCAATGACCACGCAGGGATAAAGCTTCCCGGATCCTTTACCTAAATGTGGGAGCTCGGTTTGATTAAAACGGCTAACCAACGAAGCACTCAATTTTAACCATTGTTAACCTCCTCGATTTTTGTTTGTTATATAAAGAGTCCTTGTAAGATCCTGGTGTAGTCAGTCTGGTGTTTTTTGGATATCATTAACTAAAGGGGTGTTAACATGTTCACTTTCTAACTTCCTAAGAAATTTTTCCCTATTTTCATTATCTTCCATGATCCTTCTTTTCACCTTCTCAACGAAATTCTCCACCTTCGTGAAAGGTATATCATGAGAAGGTTCTAATTTCATTGCGCATTCTTGCTTAACGTAGTTTGCATTGTCAGAAGCAGGATAGGTTATTGGGGTTCGATTGGATTGGTTGGTGGATATAGTATGAGCAAGGAAAGTTACTCTTTCCCCGAAACTTTTGATTGCAGCATTATACCTTATGAGGTCCTGGTCGGTCTTTTGGATGAATCGCTTTATCCATCCGTCAAGATCCTCTTGTCTTTTGTGTGATTCATGCAGGTAGCGTTCAAAGGTCTCCCTGAGGCCAAACTTAGGAGTTGTGTTTTTGGTAAACCCTATTGGGATTTATTGATTTGATGATATAAAAACAATGATACAAAAGAATAAAAGAATGAAACAACAAGGATCAAAATTGACAATATGGAATTCTACAAAAGATGGAGGATTCTAAAAGATCTCATTAAAAGATTTGGTCAAAGATATGAAGATAAATATTAGGAAGATTTAGCTTTCTAATACAATTAGGTTTCCTTTGTAAGTCTTATGGACTCTCTATATAAAGAGATCCCTAGACATATTTTATGTGTGCACAAGAAAAGATATAGACGTCTAGACTGGTTTAGCCTCAAGATCAAAGTGTCTTTGATCTTGTTACAATTAGGTAATCGGTCTATACTGATCATATAGAATTGGGGCTTGTATGAATGTAAAACCTTGTTAAATAACATTGTTCTTATTTATATTTTGTTGTGCAAATTGTTATCTTTGTTATTTATAATCCTAGATCAAACTCCACACTCTACGTATATGTTACGCTGTAATGCTGACTAGGATACGTCATCAATCTTCAAACGTGGCATGTTACGGCATAAAGGTTACAAGTAATTACGCCGTAATCATTGTGATGACCATTGTTGACTTAATTGGGTTACGTCATAACTCTTGCGGGGTGGTTACGCCATAACAAGACTTAAACATCCAACTTTTTCTCGTTTTTGTGTCCAAATCCTATGTTTCTTGCTTATATGCTTGATTTCTTACTGAAAACAATAAATAAGTGATTAAGTATCATTTTCAGGCATTTATGAGATATTTACAAGCATTTTGATAGGGGGTTAGATACCAAAAAGTATTAAATATTTGATGCTATCAGCATGGAGTGCCAGTCTCTATCATCTCTGACCGTGATAGCAGATTTACATCGTGTTTCTGGCAGTCACTTCAAAAGGCTTTGGATACTCGTTTAGATATGAGTACTTCATACCACCCCCATATCGACGGACAGAGCGAAAGAAGCATTCAAACTCTTAAAGATATGTTACGCGCTTGCGTGATAGATTTTGGTAATGGTTAGGACGAACATTTACCGCTAGTGGAGCTCTCATACAACAATAGTTATCATACTAGTATCAAGGCTGCACCGTCTAAAGCACTCTATGGTCGTAAGTGTCGATTACCTGTCTGCTAGGCTGAGGTTAGGGATAGCCAACTCACTGGCCCAGAGATCCTCCATGAAACAACTAAGAAGATTGTCCAAATCAAGAGCAGAATTCAAGTCGCGCGTGATCGCCAGAAGAGTTACGTCGATGTGAGGTGTAAACCTCTAGAATTTCAGGTCGCCTTCGAACAATGATGCAACTCGCTGACTTAGCCCGAGAAAGTTTCATCTGCAGTTTCCTTGAATTACGCACCCCCTCGATCCAAACTATGCTTAAATTCTCAACAAAGTGAAACTATGACGCGCGAGTGATGGGGATAGTAGGATTTTTTAGAATCTAGCGACGCGATCTACAAGATAGAGTGGACATGGAGAGAACGAAAGGGAGGATGTTACGTGAGACTAGTGAGACCCTTCACGCTTATGCGCATACACAAATAATGACACAATTGAGCAGTGAACCCGTCCTAACATACGGTATTGGATATACAATTTATCGTAGATCACATCATTGTGCTTAGTGGATACTGGTTATGAGAGAAATGCTTGCGAGCAGCGGAGGGAGAGTTTCAGACTGAGTTAGTGATTGCTAAGTGTTTGTCGTGCTCTGCGCCATAATGTTGCTATACCTAAGTGTTTGCCCATGCTGCTTAAGTTGTAGTGCGTGATGCTTGAGAGACTTAGTAGATAGATGTTGAGATCATTGTTTTGATTCTTCTGAGGTGCTTACATTCACAGTAAAGCCAGATGGTGCTTGTTCTTCTAGTCTCGTTCTCGTAAAATTACCTCTTACATATAATTTTTTGCATATATAGCGTAAATACTAACTATATACTTATAGTATATCTAATAATATAATCATATAAATACATATATAGAACATATATATATATACATATATCTGTACGTAAATACATATATATATTATATATATATAATAATATTTATACATGGATGTCTATGTTTATACTGAGTTATGAACACCTAATTTAGAGTCTATGTCGGTACACACGTTTGCATGGAGTGAGTTTTTGATATAATGACGAGTTATGTTTTTGCAGGAGCATTTGGGAGTTTTGTACACAATCTTACTGCGTTGACATGCTTGCCTTCTAGCAACGATCCACTATATGTCTCGCCATGCATACTCGTACTTTTGCTAACTGCTTATATATACAACAGCAAGCCTATAATTATCAGATTTTCTTTATTTTGGACGACGTCCGACATTGAGGCACTTGTCGGACAGGCTAACTCGAAACTACACACTACACCTAGTTTATGATTATATTTTTATCCTAGACACTTACATGCGTACTTTCCGAAGTGGATAATCTAATCACTACTTAGAGAACACTATTTTATAGTATATTCTTCTCAACGTTATAGCATTGATTTGGGTACATAACTGCTCAGTTGTTGCCCTAATGCTATTTACGTCCGGTTATTACATGTCCATGTCTCCACCTACATATCTTTGTTAGAAAGTCTGAATACACCACATTCTAAACCGACGAATTGGATTATACCCTTAGTCGCACTAAGAACAACTCACAGACCAACGTAGTCGCAATTGGTGGTATTGCCATACAATTAGGGCTTAGAAGACTACAAATGGAACAATAGGGTTCATGAGAGAGTGATAACTTTAGGCTAAGTTCCTTACGTCAACCGTAGTATCAGTACCCACCCTTGTGTTGGTGTTTCGGAGATGGTACCAATTTGGATGACTAGAAATATTTTCGCAAAAATCTTTTGACAATTGAAACGTTTCTTACAAACTTATGAAGTACAAAATTCGAGGTTTTCTACGGTTAATGGTTTTTAATATAAATTGTTTCGAACACACGTTCGAACATCAATTTTCCTGAAAGTCAAGGTCCAGATCATATACGAAAAATCGCGTAGTCGATACACGAACTTTTACAAACTTCTTTTCGCGTGACTATAGTTTACAAGGATTTCGAACGCTCCAAATCATTGACACCGTTGAATACGAATTCTATCTTCTCCTTCACACAAACATATTGAGCGGTTATAACACTCGACTCCACCACTACACTACATCCTCCCCTAAGGCTCGGATGACCCACTAGTTTATCTCAGTTTACAAAATCATACATTCGCGAGAAAACACTACACTGAACATAACATCTTAATGGCGCGCCTCACAGGATCGATACAGTATGTATAATGTCAGCTCTCATTCCATCGCGAGCACAGCCATATCTATAGAGATTCAGATCAGACATCTCTCTCCAATCATCCGAGAGAGTACTTTCTACTTAACTTCTTCTTAGGATACACATACAATTTTCTAATTGAGTTGATGGTAGTTAAGTTAGATTCAAGAGTTGTTACTTGCTTAAGGCTTCACTATGCCATAAAAAGTGGTTGCCCAAGGACGGAAGCCTCGCTCTACTAACTCATCCAGCGAAGACCTTTCTCTCCGCCTGACATCTGTGATACTTTAAGACGGATACTGTACAGAGAGTGGCTGATCTACACATCTCGGACTGAACGATTTCTCAACGCGTCACAATAGCTCTATCTAACGACACTGACTCTCTACTATACACCAATCTGAGCTTCCGTATCTCTATCTAGCACTCTAAACTACAGAATCCATACAAATAGACGAGTAGACACCTGATGCGCAGCCCTACGAGTGAAACTTAACCGATGATTAACTAGTTATCACCCCATATGGAGTCACTTTGATGATTGATTTCGTATTATGGGGGAACCAAAGGAAACTCTCATTAAGGAAGTTAAGCAACTTAGATGAGATAAGATTTTGATTTCAAACGGAAGGTGAGAGTTCAGAGTCAGATTGCTGAGGAGAGGCGTGAGCGATTGGAGTTGATAGATCGTATTGCTAGGATGGAAAGGAGACGGGAGTCTAGAGGGGAGTAATAAATTACATGAGGTTCTGGATTAGGAATTTGTACACTACTAAACTGAGTAGCTTCAGTTAGTGCTAGATCTATGCTGAATAGTTCAGTTGGTAAGGATTATGAACTAGTTGCTATTAGTTTGTAGACGACTCATGTTGAAGTCAGGATTAACCTTAGAGGTAGAAAGTTTTTGTGCGACCATCGGAAATCAATGGATGGTAGTTCCTTTTATTACATGAGTTGATACGTCGGATACGTAGCACATCGTTTGTCTATAACCGGTATAGTAACATAGGTCTCAACTCACCTTTGGATAAGGATTGTCCATTCTTGTGAGACCCCTCACACAGTTGTTCACCACCTATGTGGAACTTGAAAAATATTCAAGTGTCATGTCAAACAGTTGCGTTAGAAGAACACAGAGTTAGTAAAACTGTGTGAAGTCGTGAGGAGCCTGTGTCGTAATGGTAGTAGGCTGATTTGGAACCCGAGTTGATTATAGAGTAACCCTAGAGAACATTATAAATCCTTAGTGAAATAGAACCTAGGATACTCGGAACAAGTAAAATCCAGTTGCAAGAGTCTAAGTTTTGATAAGAAGACCATATATGTTCTTGAAAAGAGCATGCGTAGGTTGAAATGTGTGGGACACATAACTCTTGGAGGATTGAGCCCACTGAATAGAACAACTGAGGGACTAGATGCCGTATAAAGTTCTAAGAGTTTTGTTGACACGTCGAGGAATGGACCATATCCGGACACCCGACCAATATGTGACCCGATGGTTAGGAAGAACTAATAAGTTGAGGAGATAGTAGGAAGGACTATCATGTTGTATGAGACTAGATCTGAATAGATCCTGAGAAAGTGTAAGAGCTAGGTTTCTGAACTAGGTCCTTAGGGGAATAAAAAGAAATCCCACTTGAAGAGACCAAATTGATAAAGGACTAGTGTGTTGAGTGAGAATAGGAAACATTCTATAACAGATTGTGATTGAGAATTTGAGTTGAAATTTTTGGGGGGCGAAATTCCTTTAAGAGGGTTAGACTGTGATAACCGGTAACTTGTCCAGGGTTAGGTACTATAAAATATTGTAATTTTCTATCGGAGTCTTTTGATTTTGTCAGCTTCAGTGGCAGAAAGCTGAAAAGTTGACTTCGGTTGACTATTTTGTGTGAAACGCCTACGTTTTAACCGCATTGTGGGAAAGTCATAAGTAACATGAAAGAGATTCACATTTTGACTTCGTACCTTCTGTTTTGAGTGGTTATTTTTTTTGTCCCAGTGCTTTCTGGGTAGTTAATCCCCGATCTTCTAGCAAAATCGCACGCAACGCGACCATCAACGACAGTGAATTTAACAAAAAGTGTTTATAAAGTTTTAGGTGAAATGAATAGATGTAATTAATGAAAGATTTTATAAGTTGGTAAAACGTTGGATAAAACATAAATCGTTGAGGTGTGATTTGGAGGTTGTCAGTAAAACGGCGTTCTTTCGTCCATGAAATTCGAATAAAGACTGTAACGGTCGTAGGAATGTGAAAACTTTGGGCAAGTCAAGAGGTCAAGTGGGGGTATTTCTCTGTGAAGGACGAAACACTTTTAAAAATGATGGGAAAGGTATTGGTTGAAGGTTTGTTTAACAACAAAAATTCGTGTTGTTTGGTCCTGATGCGACCGTAACAGTTTATGAATTTTAAAGGATTAAATTAAAGAAGTGTTGTGTAAATAACCTAGGTTAATGTAAAAGTGATTTTAAACGCAACAAAAATACTAACTAAACCCGGGTAACATTTTAATTTAGATAGTTTTAAGTTATTAGTGAACCTAACACAAAATGAGACCACCCCACGAGCTCCTTAGATGAGCTTGGACGAGTAAGGACAAAGAGAGGGAACACAAAGGCTTACATTTTAGCTAGTTGGTTATTGTTTATACATAAGGTTTTGGCACCACTAGAAATTTCACTTTGCATGTTTTCCTAAATTAAAAAAAAATTCATATCTCTCTTTCTTTCTCTCTATTTCGGACGAGCAACCAAATGGACCAAGAAACATAAATATTTGAAGATTTAGCAACAATAGTGGGTTGGTGTTAGATGGTTAAGGGTTGTAGAAAATGATTTGGGTTTATTTCTTCACGTAAAAAACCAAACCAAGAACATCAAGATTTGTAAGTTTTCTAAATTTTGTTTTAAGTTGTACTTTTATGGTTCTTATAGTGTCTTAATGCTAGTTGTATAAGTTGATCACCGTGAAAATCGAATTTGAAAACAAACAAATGATTTAAGGGGTGTTTACTGCTGGGTAAAAAGGAAGAAACAAGGAATCGGTCCAATTTTATATTTTGGTTGTGGGGGGTAAATTTACCTTTGAGATACAATGCTTATTTGGTGGCTTATTATTTGAAACTTACTTAAAAATAAGCTTCATTTAGGGCTTATTGTGTTTTCTTTTGGCTTGTGGTATCAGCAGAAAGAAAGAAAGGAGGAAATAAACATGTTGGGCTTGCCCCTTTTGATATTTTTGTGCTATATATACAACGTATGCGAGCTTAATTTTTATTAGTTTGACTTATGATTGGTTTGCTTGATATCGAGGCTTATCAGCCGTATAGATTGATTTCGGCTCATATAATTTTTTGGCGTTAGTTTTGGTTTTACTTATTCAATTTATGGCTTATTTGGTTTGAGCTTATAGCTTATTTTGGTTTGGCTTATATTTTGAGCTTATAGCTTAATTAATTTTGAGCTTATTTAGCTTCGGCTTATTTGGGTTTGGCTTATATTGATTTCAGACTTATATTTGATTCAACCTTATTTTGGCTCGTGGCTTATTTGTCTCTACTTATCTTTGGGTTTATGGCTTATTTATGTTTGGCTTATATTTTGGCTTATAGCTTATTGGGTTTTGGCTTATATATTGGGTTTATAGCTTATTGGGTTTCGACTTATATTTTGGACTTATGGCTTAAGGGGCTTCGGCCCATTTGAATTCGGCTTATTGGATTCGGTTTACGTTGGACTTTTATATAAACATTAAGTATTGGGCCTTAATGTACCTATTGATATTGGGCTTTTATTTTGGATTGGACTTGTATACATGAATATTGGACTTTGGGCTTTATGAACCTTGTTTAATTATCGGGCTAAACTTAAAACCTTAATGGGCCATAAGGCCCAATGACTAGCAAGTGGACTTTGGACTCAAATTAGATTTAAAAGTGGCAAGTTGGACTTATAGAAGTTAAAGGGGTTAACATTTGGCTTTCGGGCCCAATAAAAGAAAATTTTGATAATTTGGATACTAAAACGAATGAATGGATTTATAAAAGTTACGGAAGTGAAAAAGAGACTTAAATTGGACGATTTTTGGTCACGTTTGGATAAACGCATGGAAAGTATGTACTTTTTGGCATTTTGTCGGAATTTTTGGAAATTAGTGGAACAATTATTTTATGTCAACTCGACTAAAGGACAAAAAGAGTGATTTTTGTAAATATTAGGAGTTAAGAGTAAACGATTGAACACGGACATGCAAAGATGATAAAGATTTTATACTTACCCCGTTAAGCCCGATAAAGAGACGAAAATAATAAAATATTATTATTTTATTATTATTATTACATATATTTATATATTTAAATATATATATAAATATATACTTTAACGTTGCGAAAATATTTATTCGTTTAATTTTGATCTTTGAACTCCCACTTATTTCTCGTCAGATTCTCTTGGACCGTTTGGTCAGTTGTTTCGTTTTCGTTAATGGTTATGTTTTGAGTAGTCTATGTTGATGTTGCACTAGCCCAGGTGCATTGAGTCATTTTGCGTAATTACCACACAACCATGTTTTGATTTGGATAAAGAGGTTTGGAAATAAGAATAAGGGTTTAGAAATTAAGATAAGGGTTTTGCGAAGAGAATGAGAATTTTGTGTGAGTAAAGGACGAACGCTTGTACAATAAGATAACTTTGTACACAATGTTAATTAGGTAATATGGATGTTCGAATCGGTCGAGACCGGGAGGGGGGGGGGGGGGGGGGGGGGGGTAAAAATATTCAAATATATTGTTGGAGAAAAAAATTATAAAGTTAAAAATCCGTTGTGCGGTTATAGAGCTATTTTGGATGCGCATATAGAGGCGAGTTGGTGACACTGTAGAGGATGTTGATCGTGGTAGATCTTAATTTGTTCGGTTGCTATCTCTGTTGCTATTGAGGTGAGTTCTCGTAGCCCCATTTTTTAACGGTTTTCTTTTCCTATAGAGGGGAAAATGATACTCAAATGTGTTTTGAATTGTTTTTTAAACTGTGCCAAACGTGGTTTTGTTTTTGGAACAATTAATGTGCTTATGACTGCTATGTGAATTAATATGCTGTAACGTCTTGCTGTGTGATATTTCTCTGTGGTTCTCTCACACCAAACATACACCAAGCTGGTAGTCTTTAGGTGTGGTATGTCATCGGGGTTGCGACATAAGAGCGTTGGTACGCGCTGGTGATAAGATCTATAGCGCGGGATGCTAGGTCTTGTTACAACATGATTTATCGGAATGCTAAGTCATGGGTTTGCTTGATAAGATTCTGCATACATTCACTGTCATATAGCATAATTGTCCAACCGTTTGAGATATTGGCACATCAACTGGGTTTAAGGTCAAACCTACGAGCTCACCAATATTATTGTTGACATCGTTGTGTATCATTCAGGTAATGTGTGTTATCATAAGGTAATGAGGAATATTTTAGGACCAACGTTGAGTACATTTAGGAGTTATTGAAGGGAATCAGTTTGACCTATTTCAAGTTGTGAAATTGTAGAACTTTGTAAATAAAATTTTGAAAACAAATAGTACGGTATAGATCTTGTGTCTTTGCAATGTGAATCTGTGAACACGTCGCATCTCGAGTTACCGCCGCTGACGAGGTGTGACAATGTGTGTGTACTCGGTACTCCAAAGAGGGGGGGGGGAGTACGGGACCAATTATGATCTCATATATTTTGGGGAAGTTCATGCAAGGTGGTGGGGATTAATTTCCATTTGGTAGTATGCTCATTTAAATGCCTCTAGTTTATCCGAATACGCCAATACTGGGAAATGCATAAAAACTTTAACAGAAAATTTGCTGAAATTTTAAATATTAAACTCCAGACATAAAACGCGACTAAACTATCAAAAGACTACATAATTAGAAACCGTATGAAAGCTTTCGAATAATGATTCTCAGATACAACTGGGACATAAACTTCCAGTTAAACATAAAAATTACACGAAACTAATCGAATTTAAAATGCTGAACAGAATGTTAAATTATTGGCCTAAATTACGGCGGGAATGGAGAGTTGGTTTACGGGTGTCAAATCTTTTCCTCGTTAAAAGATCTTTGTCCCTCAAAGCTTAAGACGTACATATGCCACGGGTGCACAGTTGGCGAAGAGGAAGGAGGATATTTCTTCTGCGTCTGATCTTCACGTTCCCAAGTAAACTCATGACCTCTCCTAGAGTTCCAACGTACTTTAACGATTGGGATATGACTTTGCTTCAGACGTTTGACATCACAGTCCATGATTTCAACAGGTTCTTCTATGAAATGGAGCTTGTCATCAATTTGGATTTCATCCAACGGTATAGCAAGAGTTACGTCGGATATGCATTTCTTCAGGTTCAAAACGTGAAATGTGCTATTAACTCTGCTCAATTGCTCAGTGGAGTTAAGTCAGGAGGCGAACAAGGTTCTAACTTTGGGCAATGATTTGAAAAAGGTCTTAATATATCAAGGTTAAGCTAGTTTCCCCCGTTTGCAAAATGTATCACCCCTTTCAATGGCGACACTTTTAGCATGACCTTCCCACTTGAAACTCAAGGGGTTTATGTCTTACATCTGCTTAGCTCTTTTGACGATCGTGGGCATCTTGAATACGACTCTTGATTTGAATGATCTTCTTAGTTGTCTCATGGATGATCTCTAGGCCAGTGAGCTGACTATCTCCGATTTCATTCCAGCAGATAGATGATCGACACTTACGCCCATACAACGCCTCAAATGGTATAAACCTTAGATACTTGTATGGAACTTGTTTTATATGAAAATTCACCAACGACAACTGACTATCCCAGCTTTTCCTGAAATCAAGCACACATGCACGAACATGTCTTCCAGCGTCTGAATGGTCCTCTCACTTTGACCATCAATCCGCAGGCGACAGGTTGTACTCGTATCCAATCAAGTACCTAGTGTTTTATGAAGAGACTTGATGTGTCGCCGTTGTGTATATTTAAGTGATATATCAAGTTTTACATTTATATTTAGCCGACAAACCGAAAGAACAACACTTTAACAATTAACGTTAACGGGCAGGATGTACCCGTTCAAGATGTACGCGCTCACGATAAGTAGGGTGTCCGGAAACACTAAGAGTTGAGAGTCACCCTAATATTCTATCAGTATTATAGTTCTATCTAATTGTCCTATTTAATGTTTAGACATTAAAGTTGGATTTATCTTTCGTTTAGACTTTGGAGATTAGAATTTTGTTCGTTTGGAAGTCATGATGTATTTGACAATTTATTTCCTTAGTTTTCTTGGTGAACGTTGTTAAACCATTTTATGAATAAAGTCTTCCGCCTGCGTTTGTTTTGATGCCATAAGTGTGACATTTGACCCGTTCTCGGGTGGGGTATTACAGCAATGGCTACTTATTTCGAGGCGGCATATCATTCTTAAGACTTAGGCGGTTCTTCATCCTAAGACCTAGATACGAACAATCCTGTCACGATTAATGTATCCACATAAAGCATCCTATAGTCTAATTATAATCTATTATAGGGAATTAAAGCAGTGGTGATCCTGTTAATACCCTAGCCCATCGGGAATTTACCCACTTATTGCTTGATGTTGTCTTATATACCGGTAGTCCACCACCAAAATCAATACCAATCAATTAAGAACAATCAGTTGAACAATTATCGGGTCACCTTCCGGTCCAACTAAGCTCATAATCAAAGGGTAAAGACAAGGTGTCATTTGTGATCCTATTGGTCCGGGTATACAAGGCATAACATAGAGAGCTATCTCGGCATCTAGATTACTGGTTAAGTCTCACTAGACCCAGTTGAATGATAGGTCGCATGTACAAGCACTAAACAAGTATGAGGCGATAAACATAATTAAACAAAAACGATAAATTAAGCAAGTCGGATTAAAACAAACCAAACATTATAATCTTCATTAACATGGCTAATACCCAAGGGTATTAGCCCATAATCATTGTCATTTTTACAAACGTGATCAAACAATTAGAAATCGAATGATTAAGAAAGTAAGAATTACACGATGTCTTCTATGGAATTATGGTTAGTGCTTGACCTTGGTTGCTTCTAATATCTTGGAAAAATCGTTTTCAAAGAGTATGGTATAGAGAATATAATTTTTGCACACTGAAACTCATTTTTGAGCCTCGTATTTATAGTGTCTGAAAATTGCCTGGATACACCTTATAGAGAGAGTTGGATACGGCGTATAGGGTTAATTTCCTTGGAGTTCGCGATAAGATCAAATCAATCAAGATTAATTGCCATCAATCACATTAACTTCGTATCTTTGACTGATGACCAGCTGTGCATACGGCGTATTGATGAAGAGTGATACGCCGTATAGGGAATTGATCATTACGCGTATTCTTGTGATGAGCTGGCGCAGATATGCCGTATCTTCTTTGTTGGATACGGCGTATAGTAGCAGATAACAATTTTCTTCAAATGTCTTTGTTTTAGTTCCAGAATTGCGCCTTTTAGCTTCATCTTTACAAGTTACTCCATAATTACTGCAATCATAAACTTTAAGCAATTAAGTACCAATATCTTGCAATAATTATATAAAAGTGGGTAAAATGTATGGGATAAATGATGGTAAAATGTGACGTTATTTGATGATATCAAATATCCCCCACTTGAATCCTACTTTTCCTCAAGTAGACTTTGGAAAGGTTTTTGAAAATGTATCCCACCCAAGGTTAAGGGATTTTTCCGTTAAGCACTTTTTCTGTTCTAACCACCTGTACAAAACCAAGCACCTCACAAAATATAGGAAAGAAAACACTCAGATCACTCAACTAATATAGGGTGTAACATTTAAGTAGTACGCTCATTTGCTCGGTCTCTTATTACTCTTTGTATCCCTAGGCTTGGCAAGGATACACATCTCTACCTCTAGAGCTAAAGAGTAACAAGTCAAAAGGTAAATTAGGCATTTATACATAGGCTTTGGTTTAATCATTCTTTTTAGGATGAAGAATGATATAGGGTATGGAGCTTCTGACTTTCACCGAAGGTCGTCGTCAAACAAGGCAGTTGAGACATGCATACATGGCCGTAACGACGGAATAGACATCCACGCTCGTACACATCTCATCGAGTAGATACCTAGGTTAGTTACAGGAAAGTGAAGTAAAAATGGTTGTTAAATAAAATAAACAAACAAAATAGATTAATCCAACAAATTTGGGTGCGGTTTGCTAGTCCTTTCCCCGACCGTTCCATGATAATGACTACGAACATATGAACAAAACGCCTCGATCATAGAAATGACTAAAAGACAACCTAGTTGGCGTTCCCTACGATTACTTCCCTACATCCAAAACTTTACATTACTTTTACAAATACGTGGTGATATCGGCCACTTTTTACAATACTTTACATCGTTGATTTTTTCACGTATCAACGAATAATCGATCCTTTCAAATACTCTCTTTGGTATAAGCTTAATGACCCGACTATCTTTCTTTTTAACAATTTTTTTTGCTTGGCCATTATACATCATAATCGCGTTGTAGTTCACCGTCTTTAGTATCATCATTTGTCGGTTGCATCTTCCTTTTAATACTTTCTTCTTCGGACCATAACAGTTCAATCGCAAAGTAGCAAAGTACACGAGCTACAAAACATTCCCATGGCGTTGTGCATTTTCCCGACCCTTTACAGATATAGAAGCTTCTTCACTCTGTCGCATGCTACAAGACTTTACACGAAAGCAACTAGTAACATGATTAAAATAGGCTTTTATCTTACACGGTAGGCTTAGGGTTAGTAAGGTAAAATGAAACAATTTTAACTGGGGTGAAAAAATGAAAGGAAATGGCTAGCAGTTGTTCTCGGGGTATCATGATACTCTAAAAGTGAGAGTATAGCAAATGGGTTCACACGGGGGTTTAACTAACGTGTGTTAGTTAGTTATTTTACGATGTTAGCTTTTTGGTTTATTTCTTAGAAATCTACCAGTCATGCATGTTTACTCCATCTAATACATAGTACTCATCATTGAGGTCTCGAGTGATATACCAGGCCAAGTTCTAAAGTCTACTACATCACCGGCACACTCATATATTTTGTGGAATTT
Source organism: Tanacetum coccineum (assembly GCA_026074375.1). Classification (NCBI taxonomy): domain Eukaryota; kingdom Viridiplantae; phylum Streptophyta; class Magnoliopsida; order Asterales; family Asteraceae; genus Tanacetum; species Tanacetum coccineum. The sequence goes on along the minus strand of BQNB010067323.1, from coordinate 17,695 downwards.
TAAGTAAGCAATTGGAAACGGATAGGCTTAATTCTCACAAATTGGCATTAAGGGTTATAGTGCGCTAGGTAATTAACTAGTGATTTTCAAAAAATTATGCTATGTTTTTTTAATTTGATCATTTTTAAGCATATTTGTGAAAATAAGGACAAGTACATTCTAATTCTCCATCCCCCACTTAAATTATACAACGTCCTCGTTATATATATATAACATTTAAATAATATGGGAAAGAGAATTAGGACGAGGAAACTCCCCTGATAGTTTGCTCCGTATGGTTCTCCATTATGAGTATGCGAGCAAAAAGTGTGTTGAAGAGGGCTTCAGATTGCCCTGAGAGTTCAACACATGGCTCCTTTTTTTTCAGATTATACCATTAAGTCGATTTCGTTTTCAGCAAGGTCATGCATGAAAGTTTAGAAGACGATCATGCAATTTGTACTTTCACTAACCTACAATACAGGCAAACAATTAAACACACAACTGTACAGGTTACAATACCTCGTATCTAAAACTCAAGGATACGCCGTATGTAATCCTGTGAAAACAATAAAATTACTGGAAATTAAATAATGGAATTAAATATACTGATAACGTCCAGACATGGATACGCCGTATCCAGGGGGTTTGATACGCCGTATGGCATGTCTGGGAAGACAGACTCAACGATAAATTAAAAATTCAAACAATTAAATGCGACAAATAATTAAAATATGACCGGGTTGTTTCCCAGGAAGCACTTTTGTTTCAGCTGGTCATTAATTTCGACCTTTCTCACCTACCCTGTGGTTTTGTCCAGCTCGACCAACTCGTTCCCTTCTGTGTTGATGCATCCATCATAGTATTTCTTTAACATATGCCCATTGACTTTGAAGCTGAAATTACTTTTATCGGTGATTTACACGGCTCCATATGGATGCACAATTTTTATAGTGAAGGGACCAGACCACTTTGATCTGAGTTTTCCTGGGTGCAATCTGAAGCGAGAATTAAACAATACGATTTTGTCCCCCATTTCGAAGTTTTTATCTCCTCGGATTCTTAAGTCATGCCATTTCTTAGTAGTTACTTATAGATTCGAGTGTTCTCGTATGCCTCATCTCGTAACTCCATTAATTCATTGAGTGCCATGAAATGATTTTTTGTTGTTGCCGTGAGGTCCATGTTACATTGTTTTATTGCCCAAAAGGCTTAATGTTTAATCTCAACCGGCAAATGACAGGCCTTTCCATAAACTAATCTAAAGGGGGTACACCCCGTTGGTGTCTTGTAGGCAGTCCTGAATGCCCATAATGCATCGTTGAGTTTCTCTGACCAATCCTTCGGGTTATATCCAACTGACCATTCTAGAATATGTTTGATGGCTCTGTTGGTAACCTTAGTCTGCCCGTTAGTTTGAGGGTGATAGGCCGTTAATATTTTATGAGTTACACCGTATTTTTACAGAGCTTTTTCTAATTGAGAATTACAAAAGTGTGTTCCCCTATCACTTATTAAGGCCTTAGGAACCCCGAATCTGGAAAATAACCCTTTTAAGAATTTTACCACTACACGAGCATCGTTTGTGGGTAGTGCTTGAGCTTCAACCCATTTTGACAAGTAGTCAACCGGTACCAAGATATATTTATTACCCCTCAAGTTAGGAAAAGGTCCCATAAAGTCTAGTCCCCAAACGTTGAATACATCGCATACCTGTATGTTGTTTTGTGGCATTTCATTTTGAGATGACATGTTTCCTGACTTTTGGCATGCGTCGCACCTTGAAACGTAGTCTTTGGCGTCTTTGAAAATACTAGGCCAAAAGAATCCAGATTTGTAGACTTTTCTCCCGGTAATTGAAGCACTGTGATGTCCTCTAGTCGGTCCAGAATGGTAGTGTGCAAGGATTTGAGAGCATTACTGTGTACCGGCAACACATCTCCTCAATTATGTCTTATCCTGGGCATAGCCTAAATGCATAAGTTCCGTCCCAAAAGTAGTATTTCACTTGAGAGAACAACCGTTTCCTTTTTTTAGCTGTCCATTTTGGAGGTATTACTTTCCCGACAATGTAGTTGATATAATCAGCATACCAAGGTTCATCATCCTCGGGAGTAGCTTTTAACACCATTTGGTGCTCATCAGGAGATTCATCGGCGATTTCCTTTTTGGTTAATATCCCCATGTTTGGATTTTCCAATCTGGACAAGTGATCATCGGCTAGGTTTTCTGCTCCCTTTTATCCTTAATTTCAATGTTGAATCCTTGTAGAAGTAGAACCTACCGGATGAGTCATGGTTTGGAATCCTGTTTACTGAACAAATACTTCAAGGCAGAATGATCAGTGTAGATAATAGTTTTTGATAAAATAAGATAGGGACGAAATTTATGAAAAGAGAAAACTACTGCAAGAAGTTCTTTTTCAGTAGTGGTATAATGTGCTTGGGTGTCATTAAGGGTTTGGCTTGCATAATAGATGGGTTTAAATTTCCCTTCTATTCTTTGTCCCAAGACTGCTCCCACGGCAAAATCACTAGCATCACACATTAATTCGAAAGGGACATTCCAATTGGGGGATATAATGATTGGTGCGGTAGTTAGTTTTTCTTTTAAATTATTAAATGCTTTTTTACAATCATCAGAAAAATCAAACTTCGCATCTTTCATTAAAAGATGGGTCATGGGTTTAGAAATCATGGAAAAGTCTTTTATGAACCTACGATAAAACCCAGCGTGTCCCAAGAAGCTCCTAACGCCTTTGACGTTAGTTGGGTAGGGAAGTTTGGCTATTACATCGATTTTGGCTTTGTCAACCTCGATCCCCTTCCTAGATATTTTGTATCCCAAAACAATTCCCTCTTTTGCCATAAAGTGGCATTTTTCCCAATTTAGCACAAGGTTAGTCTCTTCGCATCTGGCGAGCATTTTATCTAAATTGTTGAGACAATGGTCGAAAGAATTACCGAACACCAAGAAGTCAACCATAAAACCTTCCATGAAATCTTCCACCATGTCGTGGAAGATAGCAGTCATACATCTTTGAAAAGTTGCGGGAGCATTGCACAATCCAAATGGCATCCTTCGGTAGGCAAAATTTCCATAGGGGCATGTGAACGTTATGTTTTCCTGATCTTCTGGAGCGATTGGAATTTGAAAGAAGCTTGAAAAACCATCAAGAAAACAATAAAATTCATTTCCGGACAAACGTTCTAGCATTTGATCAATGAAAGGAAGGGGAAAGTGGTCTTTTCGTGTTGCGTCATTTAGTTTATGATAATCTATGCACACGCGCCACCCTGTAATCATTTATGAAGGAATTAACTCATTGTTGTCATTCAAGACAACGGTGATTCCTCCTTTCTCCGGGATGACGTAAATAAGGCTGACCCATGGACTGTCTGAGATGGGGTAAATTAACCCTGAATCAAGTAACCTAACAATTCTATTTTTGACCACATCCTGGACTTTTGGATTCAATTGTCGTTGAGGTTGAATGACAGGTTTAAAGCTTTCTTCCATTAGAATCTTATATGTACAAAACGACAGGCTTATCCTTTTAATGTCTAACATCCTTCCAAGCAATTGCACCCCTTGTGTTTTTCCAATAACTGTAAGGAGTGTAAACCTTTACTTTCATTGTCAGTTTTGGATGAAATGATCACAAAGTGAGTCGTATCTCCTTTTAGGTATGCATATTCAAGGTGGGAGGGAAGATCTTTCAGTTCAGGTTTCTTCTCGTCGATTTCGTTGGCACTAGCGGAATAGAGGTGCTTATTTTTTGTTTTCCCAGATTTCTTTTTTCCTAGCGACTTTGAATACGCCGTATCTTTTTGTTCAATACACCGTATTGGTTCTTCAGAGTTAGTGTATTCCTCACATCTTTCCGAATCGGTTTGGTGGATGTGTTTTTTCCAGATCTTTAAGCAGAAAGGAATCAGTTTGGTCGCTCTAAATATCCCTTGGCTACCTAAGTGTATGGTTTGGTCCAAATCATCAATCCCGTAGCATTCGTCTTCCTCGGTATGGGGTTTCTTTATTGACTGATCGACGTCAAAGATCACCTCTTCGTTCCCAATCCTAAGAGTTATCTTTTTGTTGAATACATCTATCATAGCTCGTGCGGTTGCTAGGAATGGCCTTCCTAATATTATAGGAATTTTAGAATCTTCCCGCATATCCAAGATAACGAAATTGATGGGGAGAACGAACTTATCCACTTTAATGAGTACATTTTCTGCTATTCCATGAGAATATTGGATGGACCTATCTGCAAGTTCCAAGCTCATTCTTGTAGGTTTTGGTTCGTCGAGGCCTAGCTTTTCATACATCGAATAGGGCATTAGGCTTATACTTGCTCCTAGATCTGCCAAGGCATTATCAATGTGTAGATCGCCTATATCACAAGGTATGGTAAAACTTCCTGGGTCTTTTTTATTGAGTGGTAGTTTGTTTAGTAAGACCACAGAGCATCTTTCGTTCATTGTTACAGTGCAGGCTTCCCCTAGTCTTGTTTTGTTTGACAATAGACTTTTTAGAAATTTAGCGTACTTTGGCATTCTAGCAAGGGCCTCAGTGAATGGGATGTTCAGTTGGAGTTGTCTTAGGTTTTCTAAGAATTTTTGTTGTTGGGCTTCTTCTTTTTCTTTTTTCAACTGATGGGGGAAAGGTATTGGTGATATATGGGATTTTGTCATTTCTTCCATGGTCTTTCGAGGCTCGGTTTCTGGCGGGGCTTCATTCTATGTAATCGGTTCATTGAGTGTTGGAGTTTAATTATGACATTATGGTCGTGAGTGGTTTCAGTTGTGGTTTTTCCTCCTCTAGTGTTCACTCCCTTGATTTCATAATTGGCTATATGGGCTTTCTCGATTTCTCTTGTCAACCCGTACACCTCGATCTGAGTTCACTCAATGAATTGTTGCATTCTTTGAGTAGGAGTTCGTTGGTTGTTTTGAATTCCCTTATAAATGCGTCCATTTTTTCATGTTCCCGTCTTCCTTCTTCAATGAATTTATTCCATTTCTTCCATTGTTAACTTCTTTATAGGGCTGGGGAACTGGAATAGATCGAGTAATGTTCCTGTCATGAAAGACATGATTCAAAGTAAGGTAGTTCTAATATTCAAATCTGTAGAGATGATCAGACCTGCAATTGATACGCCGTATGCAAAAAAACAGATACGACGTATCTAAACGAAGATATGAATACGGCGTTTCCAATTTATTGAATACGCCGTATATTAGGACAGAACATAATGCAATTTAAATACACAATTAAATAATGCAATAAATTAAACATATAATTAAACTAAACAATTAGCAATTAAAATTAAATTAATTTTACACTAAACAAGTTAAAGGTTAGAAAACACTAATAAGAATAAAGATTAAACTATTCACTCCTCGACAACGGCTCCAAAAACCTGATGTGTCGTCGTGTGGTGTATATTTAGTGATTATCAAGTTTTACGTTTATATTTAGCCGACAAACCTAAAGACAACACTTTAACGGACAGTGTACCCGGTCAAGATGTAGCTTCGCGGTAAGTAAGGTGTCGAACACTAAGAGTGAGAGTTAACCTAATATTCTATCAGTATTTTAGTTCTATCTAGATTAGTCTAATTAATTGTTAAACCTATGTTATACATATTTACTAGTGATAAATGGGGGGTTTTCAGCCTGAGAGACAGGCACAGGTTTGGTGGTGTCAAAGATTAATTCAAAACACAATACAAACTAAAGCAATTAATCACAAGATAAAGAAGCGGTACAAGCCAAATAATAGAAAACTGTATTAACCATGTAAATCCAATTACAAGCTGGTTTGTTTATTTAGTGCAATGGCTACTTATTTTGAGGCGGCATATCATTCTTAAGACTTAGGCGGTTCTTCTTCCTAAGACCTAGTTATGAATAATCCTGTCACGATTTAACGCATCCGCATAAAGCATCTTATAGTCTAATTATAATCTATCATAAGGAATTAAAGTAGTGGTGATCCTGTTAATACCCTAGCCCATCGGGACTTTACCCACTTATTGCTTGATGTTGTCTTATAAACTGGTAGTCCACCACCAAAATCAATACCAATCAATTAAGAACAATACTGGTTGAACAATTATCAGGTCACCTGCCGGTCCAACTAAGCTCATAATCAAAGGGTATGGACAAGGTGTCATTTGTGATCCTATTGGTCCGGGCATATAAGGCATAACATGAAGAGCTATCCCGGTATCTAGATTACTGGTTAAGTCTCACTAGACCTAGTTGAATGATAGGTCGCATGTACAAGCACATAAACAAGTATGAGGCGATAAACATAATTAAACAACAACGATAAATTAAGCAATTCGGATTAAAACAAACCAAACATTATAATCTTCATTAACATGGCTAATACCCGAGGGTATTAGCTTACAATCATTGTCATTTTACAAACGTGATCAAACAATTAGAAATTGAATGATTAAGAAAGTAAGAAATACACGATGTCTTCTATGGAATTGTGGTTGATGCTTTACCTTGGTTGCTTCTAATATCTTGGAAAAATCGTCTTCAAAGAGTATGGTATAGAGAATATAATTTTTGCACACTGAAACTCATTTTTGAGCCTCGTATTTATAGTGTTTGAAAATAGCCTGGATATGCTGTATAAAGAGAGTTGAATACGGCGTATAGGGTTAATTTCCTTGGAGTTTACGATAAGATCAAATCAATCAAGATTAATTACCATCAATCACATTAACTTTGTATCTTTGACTGATGACTAGCCGTGCATACGGTGTATAGGTGAAGAGTGATACGCCGTATAGGGAATTGATCATTACGCGTATTCTTGTAATGAGCTGGCACTGATACGCCGTATCTTCCTTGTTGGATACGGCGTATAGTAGCAGATAACAGTTTTCTTCAAATGTCTTCGTTTTAGTTCCCGAATTGCGCCTTTTAGCTTCGTCTTCACAAGTTACTCCATAATTAATGCAATCATAAACTTTAAGCAATTAAGTACAAATATTTTGCAATAATCATATAAAAGTGGGTAAAATGCATGGGATAAATGATGGTAAAATGTGACGTTATTTGATGATATCAAGACCTCCAAAAGTGTGAAGCGAATATGTCGTCTCGATCGAAGATGATCGAAACCGGCACTCCATGTCTCGACACCACTTCTTTCAAATTTTATCTTGTTAACTTCTCCATACGGTCGTCTTTTCTCATGGGTGGGAAATAAGCAGACTTGGTGAGACAATCAATGATTAGCCAAATCGTGTCTTGTCCAGTTGTTGTCTTTGGCAATTTAGTGATGAAGTCCATTGTTATTTTCTCCCATTTCCATTAAGGTGTCTCTGGTTGAACCAATAATCTAGATGGTTTCTAATATTCGGCCTAATCCTTGGCATACGTTAGGCACTTGCTAACATAGGTGGCGATCTCTGCTTTCATGTTAGGCCACCAATACAACTTCTTCAAATCTTAGTAGATCTTATCCGATCCAGGATGGATGGAATACTTTGACTTATGCGACTTGTGCATAATCAGTGCTCTCAAGTCACCAAAACACGGAATCTAACTTCTGTTGTTTATACACAACGTCCTGTCAGCATGAGGTTCGAGTTTATTAATCATATCATGTAGATCTTTCATTATGTAATTCTCTTATTTCCTCGTCTGGCTTGAGCATTCAAAATTTGCTTTAGAAGATTCATTCCTATAGTCATCACTAAGTCTCGAACTCGCAGCGGCTTAATCCTTTCCTTCCGGCTCAAGGCATCTGCCACTGCGTTCTCCTTTCCAGGGTGGTAACGAATCTCACAGTCGTAATCACTTAACAATTACAACCATCGACGTTGTCTCATGTTCAACTCTTTTTGATCTTGAATATGCTGCAAACTCTTGTGATCAGTGAACACAACGCACTTCATGCCATACAGATAGTGCCTCTACATCTTTAGGATAAACACTACTGCTCTAAGCTCTAAGTCGTGTGTGGTATAGTTCTTCTCATGAACCTTGAGTTGGCGAGATACGTAGGCTATGACCTTCTCCCTTTGCATCAAAACTGCGCCCAACCCTTTATGCGAAGCATCACAGTAGACCACAAACTTCTCAATTCCTTCGGGTAATGCCAAGATTGGCGCACTACACAATTTATGTTTCAACAACCGAAATGCGGCTTCTTTCTTTTCTCCCCAATCAAACTTTACGGTTTTCTGAGTCAATTTCATCATAGGCCTAGCGATCTTTGAGAAACCTTCGATGAATCATCGATAGTATCCGGCAAGACCTAAAAATTGATGAATTTTAGTTGGTGTCTTAGGTGACGCCCAATACTTGATTGACTCAATCTTAGCAGGATCAACATGAATGCCTTCACTATCAATTACATGACCGAGGAATTTGAATTTCGATAACCAAAATTCACACTTGGAGAACTTGGCGAACAATTCCTCCTTCTTAAGTAACCTCAATATCAACTTAAGGTGTCCTTCATGCTCCTTCTTATTCTTGAAGTAGATCAATATATCATTGATGAAAACGATCACGAATCTATCTAAATGCGGTTTGCACACTCGATTCATCAGATCCATGAATACTGCCGGTGCGTTGGTCAGTCCAAATGGCATTACTTGGAACTCGTAGTGACCATAGCGAGTCCTAAACGCCGTCATTGGAATATCCTCTTCACGAACTCTGAGTTGGTGATAACCAGACCTCAAGTAGATCTTAGAGTAGACTCTTGACCCTTGCACCTGATCAAACAAATCATCGATTCTCAAAAGTGGGTATCAGTTCTTCATAGTAAGTTTGTTTAGTTCACGGTAGTCGATACATATCCAAAAATATCCATCTTTTTTTCTTGAAGAATAAGACCGAAGCTCCCCAGGGTGAGGAACTGGGTCTTATAAATACCTTTTCAAAAAGTTCATGCAATTGAGTGGATAACTCTTGCATCTCTGACGGTGCTAAACGGTATGGGGATTGTGCTACTGGTGCAGCACAGGGGACTAAGTCGATTTGAAATTCAACTTGTCGACTAGGTGGTAATCCAGGCAAGTCTTCTGGAAAGACTTCTAGAAAATACCGTACAATCGGTACATCCTCAAGTCGTTTCTTTTCCGACTTGTCATCAGTCTTCTTTGCCATAACTTGTGCTAGGTAAACTTGGCAACCCTTCTAGATGTACTTCTGGGTTTTGGTGCATGAGATGTTACTCAACTTCGACTTACTTCCACCGTTACATCCATCGCCTTCGATTATCAACACTTCATCTCCATAAGGAATACGAACGATCTTTTCATCATAAACGATCACCGCATGGTATTTTGCCAACCAATCCATACCGATAATGACGTCGAAACTACCGAGTTCTACAGGTATTTTGTTAATATCAAACTGGTGACCTAGTAATCCTAACGTGCAACCTCTAAGTATCACATTGGTTTCTAAAATTCTTCCATCGGCTAACTCGATAGCATAACTAACGTCTAAAGTGAATGAGATAACATCAAGCAAGGCACTAAAGGTAGTCAACACAAAACTTCTATCGGAACCAGAATCAAATAACATAGTAGCATAACGATTATTGAGAAGGAACGTACCTGTGACGACGTTGGAATCAGGGTTAGCTCCTCCTCCTCCAATTGCATAAGCTCTTGCCTTAGCTTCATTATTCCCAGTCTTACTCCCTGCCTTATTTCCGTGGTTCTGGTTTCTTAACTTAGGACACTCACTTCTATAATGTCCTTGTCTTCCACATTTGTAGCAAGTAACACTCGTCTGATTTCCAACTAGGGCCCTCTGAGCAGTAGCAACAATTGCTGCTTTATAATCTCTAGTCATGTAACTAACCCTCTTGCAGTTATCGCACTTCACCATACATGGCCCTTCTTGGTGCATTATGTACTTGTTGTAGTATGGCAAAGCTCCAGCATACCCCTTCCTTTCAACATTGTTTCCAACCGTATAGGCTCTTGCTACATTCTATCCATTAACATTCTGCCTCTTAAAAGTATGTTGTTCTTGTTGTCCACGATTATCTCTTAAGTTATTGTCAAACCTTCTCTTGTTCTCAGCATTCTTAATAGTGTAACCCTTCAACTTATGGTCCATAAAGTTGTTAGCAATACGGATTGCATCTTGGAGTATAATAGGTTCAGCAGCAATCACATTTCCTTGAATGTTATCTAAAAGACCTCCAATGTACTTCTCAACCTTATCCTCCTCTTCCAGGACTATCTTAGTGCACAATAGAGTCAACTGTTGGAACCTCTGGTTGTAAGCAGTCAAGTCATTACCCTTCACAGTTAAATTCTACAATTCCGTCTCCATTTTTTAGATCTTATTCCTAGGATAATACACCTCGGTCATTAGCTTCATAAGTACTTTCCAAGTCATGGCATAAGCAGCATCAACTCCAACTGTCATTTTATGAGAATTCCACTAAGTTAATGCAGCGTTCAACAAGGTGCATGATGCACACTTCACTTGATACCTTGGTGGGCAATTACTGATATGAAACACCGTCTCCATTTTCTCAAACAAACAGGTTAAACCAATAACTCCTTTGGTTCCCTTGAAGTTCAACAACTGACACTTCACAAAATCTTGGTAGGTACACTCTCGGGTAACGGGTACAACACCTCTATTGTTCACATTGGGGTTTCCATTCCCATTTCTGTTACCGTTTCCATTATTACCATTGACCTCGACATTATCGTCTTTTTTCTCATTCTCCATTTTTGTTTCAGTTCCAGGGTTGTTGGCAGCGTCATACACTTGTAGAGCTTCTTTCACGCGCTTGGCAATCAGCTCGTTGATTGCATCTTGGGTCATTTCGGAACGTGTAGCAGTCAACATAGTTCTACATTACAAAATAATAATCACGGTGTGTAGGAACCAAGAATCACTTTCACTTCATCGTGGTAATCACAAGAAAATAAGATAAGAGAGAAAAGGGAGAAGAGTAGAGAGAAGTGTAGAGAGAGAAACAAGAGAGAGAAAGAGAATGGTTGATTAAACTCGCAAGAGAAAATTACAAAGTGAACCAACACCCTTTTCCTTGGTAGAAAAGGGTTTATATACTCCACTTAATGGTCGGCTATGGTAAGCCAAATAGGCCGTGGGTATTAAACTTGGGTCGGGCTTAGGATTACATTGGGCTTAAGCCCGATACACGTGACCAATTAGATTACATAAACAAGCCCGATTACCCTTTCCTAGCCTATTACAACATATCATAAGTAAGGACCGAGCTTCCATGTTTTGTAGCCAAGCTTCCTTGTTTGACTCAATATTTTGAGGCTAACAATCTCCCTCGAGGCGAGGCTTCCTGCAGATTCTGAGCTTCCATGTTCAAAAACATATTTTGAGGCTAACTATATCCCTTAATGTGTTGTTTTAAATTCCCGAGGTGGGATCTTGAATCTTGCTTCCTTGAACTTCTTGATATTGCTTTGTCATTGAGTTCTTGAATTTTTTGTCTTTATTATGTTGTAGGTGTGTTCCTTCATGCTATGTGATCTTTGATCTTCAGCCTTTGTCATTGTCTTTTGACTTTATCTTTTGTTCCGAGATCTCTAAATCTTTTCCTTGTTTGTCTTGATCGTCTTTTCCATCTTGCAATCTTGTGCCTTGACTAACATGCTCATACTTTGCATCTATTTCAAAGCTCTCTAATAATCTCCCTTGAAGCTTGGTTTTTGAGGAGGGATCATTAATATCAGAGTTTGTGGAAGTCTTTGTCTTTAATTCTTGAGCTTTCTGGATTCTTGAATCTTAATGCTTATAGTATGTCTTTGTTGTTTGAGCATGAGCATGAGGTTGTGAATCAGACTCTGCTAGAATTAGGCTGCAACACCATCGTTTGTACCTGCATTTGAATATTAGTGATAAACAACAGATATGGATGAATATGGCTTTGTCATTCGTCGAGATTTGGTTGCATTAACCTCTGGTTCTGTAGGACCATTTTACAGTATAAATAATGTACCTGTGATCAGGTAGATTCAAATAATCTCCTTGATAGGGTTTCAAACTCAAAGTTTTAGATCATCTAACGCGTATGCATTAGATTTATCGTACTTCCTTATTCTTAATACCGGAACGTCTTAAAGCAGACAACACAATATGAGTGAATCAGGTAGTTACTATATTTCTGATTGAGTCGTCAATTCATTTACTAGACCAAATCGATATCCAATTGACACAAGCTTGATTCATATAGAATCTTGCAAGTCACCTACCGCAAAGCTGTTTGATGTTGACTCTGGAAGGATTTCCATTCATCACTATGAATACTAAAGAGTATCACTCTGAATGTTCTGGCAGAATCACAAAGATAATGCGTAGGACTCTTGTTAACAGCTTGTGAACTTATTGGTGTTCAACAGGTGTTTGTCATGTAATGTATCCTAATGAGATTTATTTATTGATCTCTTGGCTCTAGACTCAATTAGTGCATTTTGGTTTTAGTAATCGGAGGTTGGATCAGACTGCCACCTATTCAATATCAACTAGCTCGGAGTGAAAAAGTCAATAGAAGTCATGTGAATCTTCATGACAAATAAGACAAGTATCTGTTGAGAGAAACTTGAATGGCTGGGAAAGGTTGTGCAGTGCATCACTGGGTCTATGATGTCTTGTCTTCAATACCAGAATTCATCTTTGTGAATCTCATAGATTATGTATTGACCCGGTTTCTACCTAAAGTGTGTGGAGGGCTTCTTTCTTTTCACCCTTTATCCATACATTTCTTTTTTATTCTTCAACCCCTTTAATGCTTACCAAGACGTCATTACTAACACCTTGTTGTGATTGTTCCAGTGTTAGCTCAATCTTAGTCGCATTATTCCCTTATTCTCATTCATCTCTAATCATACCTAAGGACTAGGGATGAGCATGGGTCTAGAACCGATGGAACCAGAACTGGAACCGATATTGGCTCCCACTTTAATAGATCGAAGTCCTTATGCTTGTTTAAGGTTTTGTTATATTAGATAAATCTAACACAACTATAATAGAAACTTTGTTTGAATGTATTAAAGATTATGCGGAATTTAATCTTTAATATTAAGAAGAATTATCAATGAAACAATAAAACACTGAACATACAATTCAAAACAAATAAGCTCTAATATTATTAATAATAATATGAATACTTTCAAAGTACTAGGGTCACAAAGACCTTGAAGCTAAGAAACAGATTAATTTTTGGTATTTTGGTGTTTTTAATCTCTATGCTCTAAGACCTCCTTTTATACACCAAAGAGTTCTACTCAGCTTACAATACTTTCCTAAGTATATAAAATCTTTTCTATAAATTACTAATACATATCAAGTAAGCAGTACTAACAAACAACACTAACTTACACTAGCAGTACTAACTTAACACTATCAGTACTAACTTAACACTAGCAGTACTAACTTAACACTAGCAGTAGTAACTCTTCAGCAGTATTAACTTCAAGCAGTCTTTGTACTAGCAGTAGTAACTTTCACTAGCAGCATTAACTTTTGTACCAGCAATAGTAACTACTTAGTATATTTTCTTTGAAGTTCATGAGCAACACTAACTTCATCAAAGCAGTATTAACACAAACATGAGCAACAGTAATTCTAACAACATCAAGAAGACTTTTAATCCCAACAATCCTCCCCTAAACTTGATATTCTTCTTCAAAATCATCAAGTTTCTTCATTTAAAGCTTCATCAACACCAGGAGGATGCTTCCAAACACTTCTTTACTTCTTCTTAAGCTGTTTTATGATGAATTTACAAAGCTGATAAGCCATTTCACTTTCATAATCAATTTGAAGCTTCTTTTCCAACATCATTGAAAGTGTAGATGGTGTAAGGGGATACTTCTTCTCTACCAACATATAGATATGCACATGTTGCATCCTTAAGGAATGTACTCTACATGAGTCATATAGCTTCCAACTCAACACATGGTAATCTTGTTGATTCCTCCATATTGTATCTTTTATATTTGGTTCAAACACAGTCTTCAAATCCCCCCATAATAACAAATCCATGTCTTCCACTGGTCTTGTTGACTTATATTTAGCTTTTACCAATTTTTACAAAGTCCCCAAATCTTCCCTGTCAAAACTTTTTAGCATGTGACCAAAGATCATGTACATTTGAGACTTTCCATCAGCTCTTATTATTTGATAATAGCTTTTTCTTCCTTCTTTATGAGTCTTCCAGTCAACAATACTTGGAGACTTAACAGCTAAAGGTACAATATATATTGTTACCTCTTCTTTATCTAAAGTGATTTCCATTAACTGTTTAATCTCTGCTGTTTCTTTGTCATCATCCACCTTTTGCTTCTTTGTAATCTCTTGTTCCAGCTCAGCTCCTGCTCTCTTTTCTTTTCCCTCCACCAACTCTATTCTAAAGTCTTCAAATGTGTTTACCCTTTTGAATGCTCTGTCAAACATCTTTTGAATAGAATCAAACCCTTTTGACTTTAAATATTTGAGCTTATATCCTTCCATGTTCTTCAGGTAATTACACATTATCTTTCTTTGTTGAGCTTTTGTTGGTGGTTTGTTTCTTTGCTCTTTTGCTCTTTTAGCTGCAAAATGCTTTCTTCTTTTCTCTAAGAGTTGTTGAAATAATGTAGCCTTCTCTGCATCAGACAACTCTTTGTATTCTTGTGCTTGCAATCTTTCAGCCAATTAATGATCAGCATCAATCTTTGCTTGAATATCATCTCATTCTTCAATCAAAGCAATATTGGCTTCTTTTTCTTTTTCAGCTTTCTCTTTTGCAAGTCTTTCTTCTTCATCAAATTCAGCTTGTAGCTTTAAAGCAGCTTCTTTATCAAGCATGATTTGATGTTTCCTCTTCACAGGCTTCACAGGTTATTCTATCATTATTCTTTTACCCTTGTCCTGTGATGGTTGTGAAGAAATTAAAGAAATTGTTGTTGTTGTTGTTATTATAAATTTACCTGGCTCTTGAAAAACAATCCCTTTCACCTTGGGTTTTGAAGTTTTTAGTGCTTCAAGTGCTTGAGCTAAAGAAAGTTCTTTAGTAGTTATTGTTTCAGTTGTTGCAGCTGTACTAACTTGAGCAGCATCAACTACTTCTTCAACAACATTTTCATTTTTCCCTGCAACAAACACCTCTTCATCATTTAAAGAATCCACATCAAACATCTCTTTGTCAGCATCATCTTGAACATTAACTAGGGTAATGTCTTCATATGCATCAATAGAATTAATCCTCCCCTATTTAGATGCATCCTCACCCAAACTTTCTTCATCGCCAGAGGATTCTACCTTAGCTGTCAAACCAACTTTGTATAGTCTCTTCAGCTTATGAGTTCTTGAACTTTTTTTCTTTTCAAGCTTTTTGACCCTCCTTTTCAAACTATCAATCTCATTCTGTTGAGTGGTCTTTGTCTTCTCCAAATCAAGAACTTTAGTTTGTAAATTGGTACATAGTTTCATCAATTAATTAAGTTTAAGTCTATCCTCATCACTTTGAAGTGTGTTACCTCTTGCGAGCAGTGAATCATTAGAAAGTTTAGATACATTCTCAAACCTAGTTTGAGCAATAGTATCCCCTATAGTTTCTTGGCACCTGGGACCACCACCTGAAGTAGTTCCTAGGGAACTAGATTCATTAGGTGTTGCCTTAGATCGGGTCTTAGTTATGTTACCAATGTCTTGCTCTGCTTCTAACTTAGAAGCAGTAGTGGCAGCCCTCACCAAACTGTCACCCAACTCCTAATGGACAGCCTCATCTGCAACAATTTCCATAGGATCACTAGGCTGAGGTACCTGAGTGTCCTTTCTAGGCTTCCTAGGTTTTTGAGTCTTTTGAGGTTGAGGAGATGGTGTTATAAAAGTGGGTGTGTGATGGGGATCAGTGGGCATTGCTGAACCTTCACCCAATTCAGATTGGTTTTGTACCACCATTGTTGGAAATAAAGGTGTTACTCTACCAGAAAAACCTTTGCCTACCCTTCTTATATTTGTAAAAATCTTCTTAGTGTGAGAGGGTTCATTATAAATTCTCTTATGAGTTGGCAGCCCATCAAGTTGTTGATTCAAAAATACTTGTACAAACCTTGGATACATCAAAAATTTCCTAGACACATTATCCAAGTTTCTAATCATACCTTCAAAAATGAACTTTGAAAAGTTAAATTTCTGATTTGTTGCTAAGCAGATAATAGCAGATGCCATAGTGCTACTAAACTCATTCCATGCAGTAGTCTTTGCACTTAGACATTGTAGAATAGTATGAATCAGAAATTTCCATTGTAGAGAGAAGAATGACTTATAGAAAGTTAGCTTTTGTGAAATCTTCTCATACCCCATTAGTGTAAGTTGTTCAAAGATGGCAGAATTTGATAAACATTCAACACCTTCCTCATCTTCTAGTTGAAGATCTCTTCTAACAGTTGATTTAGCGATGACAATCTTATTCCCATCCACTAGAGCATGTAACTGTACTTCCCCATTGATAGTTTTGGCCACGACAGTAGACCAGAACTGTTCAATACATGAAATATATATAGTAGGATTGACGGTTAATGCATACTTTATGGGGTGTGCATTCAAAAAATCCACAATTTGTTCAAACCCATCACTCTCTGAGGATTTAGACAAAAACGCGATCATATTGTGAGTATCAGCAAACTTTAGAGTCGTCATTTGTGTTGGGTTTTGATAATGGATGATAAAATTGAGTTAGGGTTTGTGATTAGAGAGTTTTCGAAAGTATGAAATTGATTAAATGATTGATTGAAACCCTTAATCGAAGTATTTTTAAAAATACCCTCAATAGCATTAACTTTCACCCAGCAGTAGTAACTCAGCAGTAGTAAGTATATGCCTAGCAGCATTAACTTAGAACCATCAGTAGTAAGTTATGCCTAGCAGCATTAACTTTGAGTCGCCAGCATTAACTCCAATTCCATTCCAAACATCTTTTCCATCATCAATCTAACACTTTTCTTTGCTTTTCCTGCAAAATGTTAGTCCAAAAACCAAGAAAACACAAGCCATAGCAATTTTCACAATTATGATAGTATTAATTATACCTAGTAGTATTAAGTATAAATAAAGTAGAAACTTAGCAGTATTAAGTATAACCAGCAACACTAATTATACTTAACAGCAGAAACTTTTAATGACATGAATAACAGTACTAATTTATACAAAACTCTACAGAAACATAAAGAGATAAAAGACTTTAAGGATTTAGCATTCCAATACTAGCAATCAAATATTGAAATCTACTTACATCAAAAGCTTTTGTAAGAAAATCTGCAACATTCTTGTCAGTATGGATTTTGACCATTTGAATCAATTTCTTTTCATTGCAATCTCTAATAAAATGATGTCTGATCTCTATATGCTTTGTTTTTGAATGAAAAATAGGATTTTTAATTATGCAAATAGTACTGTTATTATCAATAAAGATCTTGGTATGCATAAAATTGTACCCATAATCAAGTAGTTGATTCTGAATCCAAAGCACTTGTCCACAGCAACTTGAAGCATCCACATACTCAGCTTCTGTTGTGGAATTTGCAACCACTGTCTGTTTCTTGCACTGCCATGATATTAATCTACATCTAAGGAATTGACAACCTCCTATTGTAGACTTCCTATCCAAGCTTGCTCCAGCATAATCACTATCAGTGTATGCTACCAAATCAAAAGGAGAATCTTTTGGATACTAAAGGCC
>BQNB010067322.1:8179-24561 GCA_026074375.1 Tanacetum coccineum | reverse complement strand
AAAATGCCGAGAAACGTAACTAAAAATCTCAAATTTGCATAAGTGGGATATGGGTACTTTGCTCGCTCATCGAAAGGAGTGGAAGCTCGATATATTAGTTTGCTATCTAGTTATTAGTTGCAAAACTTATTATGGAGTATGAACATTAAAGGCATGACATGCTCAAAACTTGTGTTGCTTTTTGTGCAGTGATAAGATGTTAATATTCATGCGGCACATTGGTTTTTGACACTCCATCAGTTTTCCACAAAAGCTATTACGGCCAAAAGCAGCTCTGCCTTTTTTTAGAAGCAGTGGGAACGGAGGTGAAAGAAGTTCTCCAAGTCAAAAGATGATATTGCCTTTTAGTTGTGTTGTGTGTATTATTATGCTTATATTCTTTTACTACACGGTTAAGTCAGAGGTGCCATTGCCTTCTGATATTTTGGTAAAATTCTTTTTTAAACATGTGAATGTGATAGAGTTGCCTTGTTTTTGTACACCAGAAGGGTAGATTTCAAAGTCTTGTTAATTGAAAGAATATATTGTGCCTTATTCCAATTTTTTCATACATTTTTTGGCTCAGGTGATGCCAAATGTATGTAGAAAGAGATATGTATTTAATTTATGTAAGGATGTTGATCTTGCTTATAGATGTGTTATGAATTATAACTAGATATCAGGTGCACGATGGTAACGTTATGTTGGTCTTTTCATTATGTATCATTTTATCAGTCTCTTTTCATGCTTAATAAGTAGAACTTATCTGTTAATCTTTCATACTTAATAAGTAGAACCTGTAACCGTGTTCATTTTATCCGTTTCTTTTCATACTTAATAAGTAGAACTTGTTTGATTTTGAGAATACGTTGGGTTTTTATTTTCATTGTTTGCTTTCTTTTTATTCATTTTGGTATTTGTAAGTGACCCTTATGTATCATTTGTGATATAACATTGTATCAAAGTTGAAAAGTATTTAAATGGTCTTAGTTATGTTAGAGTAATATCTCAGGTGATAAAGTAATAGAATATGAAATTAGTCACTTTAGAGTAATATCTCAGGTGATATAGCCAGACATGAATAATGTCTACTTTTACTCATTTAATTGTTTTATCATCTGTGATATTACTTATATGTAAAATATCAGAATTAACGTTGCATTCTATTGCTTTATCACATGTGATATTACTCATATGTAGAATACCAGAATTAGTGTCACATTATATTGCTTTATCACATTAGATATTACTCTCCAGTGACTAAGAACGATAATTTAAATACTCGTCATCTTTCTTACAGTGTTATATCAGAAGAGATAAATAAGTGTCAATTACAATACCAAAATGAATAAAAAGGAAGCAAACTATGAAAAGAGAAACTTGACGTAGTCTTAAATCAAACAAGTGTTTGCATTGCTTTTGAGCAAAATTAGAATTCGCAAAAAGAGGCTTAACACTTTTAATCCCACTAACAGTATAATATCACAAGTGATAAATAACACTGATTACATGTTAAGAATTTCAAAAATTACCACAATTAGTGTCACATTATATTGCTTTATCATATGTG
Organism: Tanacetum coccineum; assembly: GCA_026074375.1. NCBI lineage: Eukaryota > Viridiplantae > Streptophyta > Magnoliopsida > Asterales > Asteraceae > Tanacetum > Tanacetum coccineum. Next base: position 23,012 of record BQNB010067322.1, on the reverse strand, counting down.
ATATTAATCATATGTGAAATACCATAACTAATGTCACATTATATTGCTTTATCACACGAGATTTTATTATTATTTATCTATCACTGGTGATATTACAATGTCAGGGGTAATAATTGTTAAGCCACGGGTGAATCTTAGTTGATAAAGGTTATATTTATCACCGTTGATATTACAATCTCAGGGGTAATCAATGTTAAGCTACGAGTGAATCTTAGTTGATAAAGATTATATTTATCACTGGTGGTATTACAATCTCAGAGGTAATCAGTGTTAAGACACAGATGGATTCTAGTTAATAAAGGTTTCGAAGGCGGATTTGACAAGTCTGAAGGCTGATGTTGTTTTCAAATAGTCTTTGAATATCACATGTGGTAAAAAAAGTTTATGTATATATCACTTGTGATATTATACCTAGTGGTTAGGGGTTTAGGGTTTTTGGTATAAGGTTTAGTGGTTAGGGGTTTAGGGTTTTTTTGTATATATTTTAATGTTTATTTATATTTTACTAGTGATTTATACCTAGGGTTTAAGGTTTTTGGTATAGATTTTAAGGTTTATATATATATATCACTTGTGATATTATACCTAGTAGTTAGGGGTTTAGGGTTTTTGGTATAAGGTTTAATGGTTAGGGTTTTAGGGTTTTTTATATAGATTTTAAGTTTATGTATATATCACTTGTGATATTATATCTAGTGATCAAGGGTTTAAGGTTTTTGGTACAAGGTTTAGTGGTTAGGCTTTAGAGTTTTTGGTATACATTTTAAAGTTTATGTATATATTACTTGTGATATTATACCTAGTTGTTGGGGGTTTAGGGTTTTTAGTATAGGGTTTAGTGGTTAGGGGTTTAAGGTTTTTAGTATAGGGTCTAGTGGTTAGGGATTCAGGGATTTTGATATAGGGTTTAGTGATTAGGGGTTTATGGTTTTTGGTATAGGGTTTAATGGTTAGGTGTTTAGGGTTTTTGGTATGGGGTTAAGTGGTTGGGGGTTTAGGGTTTTTGGTATAGATTTTTAAGTTTATGTATATATCATTTGTGATATTATACCTAGTGGTTAGGGGTTTATGGTTTTTGGTATAGGGTTTAGTGGTTAGGGGTTTAGGATTTTTGGTATAGATTTTAAAAGTTATGTATATATCACTTGTGATATTATACCTAGTGGTTAGGGGTTCATGGTTTTTTGTATAGGGTTTAGTGGTTAGGGGTTTAAGGATAATGGTAAAGATTTTCAGGTTTATTACTAAAATCCCAAGTATATAATAACCTAGTGGTTAGGGGTTTAAGGTTTTTGGTAGAGGGTTTAGTGGTTAGGGGTTTAGGGTTTTTTTTTTGGTATAGGGTTTAGTGGTTAGGGAGGGGGTTTAGGGATTTTGATATGGGGTTTAGTTGTTAGGGGTTTACGGTTAAGTGGTTAGGCGTTTAGGGTTTTTGTATAGGGTTAAGTAGGTAGGGGTTTAGGGTTTTTGGTATAGGGTTTAGTGGTTAGGGGTTTAGGGTTTTTGGTATAGATTTTAAAGTTTATGTATATATCACTTGTGATATTATACCTAGTGGTTAGGGGTTTAGGGTTTTTGGTATAGGGTTTAGTGGTTAGGGGTTTAGGGTTTTTGGTATAGATTTTAAAGTTTATGTATATATCGCTTGTGATAATATACCTTGGTTAAGAGGTTAGGTTATGGTATAGGGTCTAGTGGTTAGGTGTTTAGGGTATTTTGGTATATAGATTTTAAAGTTATGTATGATTTCACTTTTGATATAATACAAGTGTTAATGGGTTTAGATATTAGTAAAACGTGTTTAGAGGTTAGGGGGCTTATTACGGTTATTTCGAGTAAAGATTTTAAAGTTATGTATACATCTCTTGTGAATTATACATAGTGTATAGGGGTTTAGGGTTTTTTGGGCGGTATAGTGTTTTATGGTTAGAAAAGCTTAGATTTTATTGTAAAGATTTTAAAGTTTATTATATATCACTTGTAATATTATACATAGTTTTTGATATATGGTTTAGTGGTTAGGGGTTTAGGGTTTTTGGTATAGAGTTTTTAGTATAGTGTTTAGTGGTTAGGGGTTTAGGGTTTTGGTATAGGGTTTAGTGATGGGTTGATCTAGGGTTTTTGGTAAAGGGTTAGTGGTTATACGGTATATAAGGGTTTATTTTGTATAGGTTTTATTTGCAAGGAGTTTATGGTTTATCTGTATAAGTTTTAAAGTTTATGTATATATCACTTGTGATATTATAGCTAGTGGTTAGGGGTTTAGAGTTTTTGTATGATCGGTGATAAATCTAACATTTATCAACTAATATTCACATGTGGCTAAACACTTATTACTCATGACATTGTAATATCACTAGTGATAAATAAGTGAACCTTTATTAAGTATGATTCATTCGTTGCTTAACACTTATCACCTATGATATTGTAATATCATCGGTGATAAATACAACCTTTATCAACTAAGATTCACCCGTGGATTAAAACTTGTTACCCTGACATTGTTTTATCTCTTCATTGTCTGGATGTTTAGTTGCAAACTAGTTTGCCAACTTCGTTTTTGAATGTAACTGGGAAAAGTGCAGGCTAACTATTGTAGACAATGATGCAGTCTTATATGATTTTAGCTTATCTGAATATATATAACCAAACATGAATGATTATTTTATTACTTTATCACTTGTGATATTACTCATATATGGAATATCAAAATTAATTTTATATTATATTACTTTATCACCTGAGATATTACTTTAAAATGACTAATTTCACATTCGATTACTTTATCACCTGAGATATTACTTTATTCGAAAACTAGTGAGTTTAAAAAAAAATTCACATTCTACTACTTTATCACATGAGATATTCTAGTTATTTAATCATCTCCATCAGTCAGACCAAGTTTACATAAAGGAAACGAATAAAACAAAGGCTGCCATGAGCACGATAACTACAAGCACATGTATATCGGTACACACTACCATCTCCAAAACATATGCATTACCCCTGAGATCGTAATATCAACGGTGATAAATATAACATTTTTCAACTAAGATTTACCTGTCATATTTAATGAACACGAATGAAGGGAGTTAATGTCAAATATCACTTGTGATATTTCATAAATAAACAAGTATGTTTTTTAACAGATGTTTTATTGCATTGCATATTTTTTTATATTCACCTATGTGTTTAATAATATTTTTATATTTTTTAGGTACAAGAATGAAACTTTGTATATTTTTTAAAGCATCCCTCCAACTGAATAATAAATGAGCTATTTAAAAAATAAAGCATTAATGTTCAACACGCCAACTAATGGATAAAGCCTTGTATGGTGTATAATTGACATAACTAGGAATTGCATAAAGTTATATGTAGACATCATTAATCTCATTTTATTTAAACTATATGTCATTTCATTTCTGTATTTTGTAGCTCATGTGATTCAGTTAAGATTTTTCTCCTTTGATGCAACTTTGAATAGGTCTAAATGTAAATAATCTTTTCATTTTATTCCTGCCTTGTTTGAAGGTGTCGAGTCTAGTACAACTGATGCATCACAACCCTGCAAATCAGCCGCCTCTGCTGCCTTCCTCCACTGATCTGACTGAACTTTAAGTCTCCTCAAATCAACTTCCATTTCTGCATTAGCAGCTTGAGCTAAGTCCAACTGCTCGGTCACCTTCACTACCTTTCTGTTGCGTTTATCAGTTTCTTTGGTCAAATAATCTGAATATGATTAAGAAACATGATTAGTACAATACCAGTTAAGGAAATAATTAAGTGGAATATATAACGGTTAATGAAATATACCTTACGGATAGTAAAAAAGTTATCATGTGATTTCCACATCTTTTCACTATTTACAATGACAAAACCATTGTGCATCCAATACTTTACATTGCTATTTGGATTCGCAGCGCAACTTTGAGCGATTTCATTCTCATGATTTGGAAACATTAAATGCATACCTCCATTATGGATATCAAATTTCTCGGTTAAGTAAGTTGCACATTAAACTGCACTCACCGTGTCATCCCGACCTTCCCTTACCCCATGGGCTGTCCTAATCCTAACTGATATTCTCTTCTAGGTATCATTTCTGTCTATGCCTATGATGGCAAAATTTGTTTCTCACAATTGCATACACAAATTATATGTTGTTTATAATATACAAAACCACTTTCCAAAATGAAAAAAGAGCGATTCAAGCTCAAGTTCTTAACTCGATATTCCATGCGATTACAGCCTACAAGCTCATCCCATCCCATCATACTCCCAATATATAGAGAAGAAAAAGGGAAACAACAATATGATTGAACCAAAAATTGCACTAAACGCTACAAACACTCCATAGGAGTAAGAAGATGTTACCGGTTCATGCATCATCTTCCCAAGCCGCGAGGGAAGTTTCTGATTTGTCCTTCCTCTAACATATCTTTGTTCTAAAGTTAAATAACTTGGCCATTGGTCCTCAAAACACATTCTGCTAATCTGCAAAGTTACGAGTTTTGTTCTCGTTGTTTTTGAAAGCTGGAGTAAGCAGGGCCTCTCTACACCTTCGCATCAGTGAATTCAAGCAATTCAACAAGAGGAGGGATCCCCCCTTCAACCCTGAACATGCAATTTTGCTGTCAAACAACCTGAAATACCAAATTTGTAACGGTAAATGGTGCAAACAAACTGACCTAACACGGGTCTTGATACTGCTATTCTCATGAGCAAGGTTTGTGATTGCATTTGCTGCTCTTCTTATAACAACGTTGACTGCTCGAGAGTTCTGACCATCCCTATGCCGCTTAAGAAGAGCAACAAGATGAGGCAGGGCTCCAAAATCCACAATGAGTTATTAATGCTAAGGCTGCCAAGAAAAGAAATCACCAACATCATCCAGTGACGGTATAGTGATAACAATATCTCAAACCACGAATATAGTTTAAAGACTGCAAATCAATGCTTTAAATTGCAATTTAAAGAAGTATAAAAAACGAATGCATGTTCAAGAAAGATCTTCAAATCAATGATATAATATGTTGGTCTTAGACGTGAAGATGCCACTAGAGTTTACAAAGAAGGTATGCCAAATATGAGGGCAATACAATGGTTGAAGGGGTTAAGGACAATGCAATAACAGTTGTGTACATAGTTTCTATAGCATCAATAAGTTGTATTTAAGACAGGTTAGCGAGAAACTATATGCATCAAGTGTTCGATTACAGGCGATAGAAGCATTCATTAGATTACAATATGACTAGTATATCGACTAATGTGTTACAAACACCATTGGCGCCAAACACTGATGAAACCACATTTCTACTGTATTATAGTTCTATAAGTCTACTTACGTGGCGCTAGGGGATTGGTTTCATGTTAGTGGAAAGACCTGTACGATCAGCAGACCTCGGCCAAAGGCAAACCTTTTCTAGAAGATGACCTCGTAACAACGACAAGATGATCACTATGTAATTAAAGAAACAAAATGGTAATGAACCACGTGGCCCCGAACACATTGATAAACTGTAATTAAGTGAGCACATGGAATCCCAATGGCTAATGCTCTTCACTATGTAATTAACAATCACGGGTGTAAACTACACTTACATCATATATGTATATATATTCATTTTCTTCATATAATAGACCAAAACAATAATCACTATCTAACGAACACAAGTGTTAATCGAGTTAATACATACATGAATTGATCTATTATATGCTTGTATTGACCTGTGAAGTGTGAGCATAGCTTTTAGTTGTTAAAACTAAACATTAGAGAGAACAAACAACGTCATAATTTTAGACGAATCAAGCATATTACGCAAGTTATCCTTTTCCATACCAAGGTCTTCTAAACTCTTTTGAAATCATTTTATACAAGTTTTCAGCCTCTTTAAATAATTCGTTGTCCAATCTTGCTTTGCCTAAAAAACAAAAGAAGATGACCAACATAAAGTTAAAAAAACCTAATGGTACCACAGTTTTTTTCATGATCGCAGCATAGAATGACATAACACAAGCGAAACCTTTAAATTAAACTGCACCTTTCCTTTAAACCACTCATTTAATAGTGCGTCGACTTCCTCCTTTGTAAACTCCATAGTTTCATCTTCAAGGACCTGGGTTTCAGAAGCTGCAGCAGCAACCTCCTTTTGGTTAGTAGTCACAGGGGCAAGAACCTGTCTGCTTCGACTTGAGGTTGTTAATGCCATACTCCTACCAGTGCCCACTTTTCGTTGTTTGTCTAAAGGAGCATCAACTGGTCGATTTTTCTGCAAGTAAATCACCAATTTCATATCAGCAAGCAACTGATAATTGCAACACTTTCTAACTGAAATAAAAATAGAAAAAAACTTCATAAACGAATGATCCTCCATTCCGACACCAAGATCGCCCATACTCAATTCTAATCCATAATTGATCCATAGATAAACAAATTAACTAAAAAAGATGGAAAAAAACTTCATAAACAACATCAATAACACATCAAAATACAGAAATAACATCAAAATCGCAAAAAAAGGGAAATAACAATAAAATAACTGGTTTGAAGATCCGTACCATTGTCTGGAAATTCAATCGGTTCATTTTGAACAGTAGTTTTTGCCGGATTCGTGGTTATAAACTTCTATTATTCCATTTTATCGTGTTTTATCGGATTTATTTGGTAAAATCACGGTTGATTTTATTGATTTGTAGTTAGGGTTTTGATTTTTGTGAAAGAGAATGTGTGTGTTTTTGTGTGTGTATCGGTTGGTTGGTTTGGGGAAATGAGGTAACTGATGAGGGTAGTTGGCTTCTCCGTTTTTTTTATGTTTCATATGAGGATGTCAGATCAAAGGTTTTGGACGGCCAAGATCAGTCCCTGAGTATGTGAGGGATTTCAAGTCCCTAAAATAACTCGACTCTTTCATCTTATTAGCTTGTTTTGTCTTAACTTTTCATGTCTTACCAGACGTCATTCACCTTCAGTTCTAGATGGAGGAGTGTCACAAGATGCTCACAGCTCAGGTTGACTGGACGAATCCAGAAGGAGATCATGTCAGAATCGATGTCAACCGACCACTGCCTCTCGGTGGTCCTCCAGGTCATGTCACTATTCAACCACAATTCTTCTTCAATAAAGACTTGGAGTATTTGAGATATGGCAGCAAGGGAAGCAATCCTGCACTATCGATTTCCAAGATGAAGGCTGCTAGTTATCCTGACTTTGGGCTTGAACTGCTAGTGCCGGAACAAATGTGGATTGATGATGTGTGTACTTATGACATAAGTGCAAAATATGGCATCTCTCACTGGTGGTTTAATCGACAGAAGTTCTATATTGACAGACATGATTCTCCGTCGCGTAGAAAAGATGTCAGAACACACATGCGGATTCTTAGTGTCGTCAGAATCAAAGCATACTCAAGATACGGGTATGACTACTTGAGCGAAATTGTCCTCCGAAGAGCTGACTTCCAAGAACACACGATTGCGGAAAGAGATTTCAAGAACATGTATCCCAGTGACTTTGAAGACCTAAATATGCTTCTTCTGCAAGGTCATCTCGATCATCTTCCTGGTTCAGACAAACGGATGTTATCTACTGCTGTCAAGCTATGGACCCGAAACTTGGTGATTCGACAGCGGGTTGAAGACTTTCAACTCGGCATTGAAAGCTACCAGACACAGTTGAACCTCACTAAACTAGGATGGGATGCAACAAGCTATGAGTTCAAACATGATTATACCATCATTGAGTCTCCTCGAGTTGTAGTGTTCCTGGTAGATAACAATGACAAAAAGATCATGAGGTTCAATGAGATATACAAGTTCAGTGATGGGACGTTGACACGTATTCTGGAAGCACTAGATTACAGAGTCAAGGAATTCAAGGTCAAGCAGCTCAATCCGGGTATGAATACGCGATCCTGGACTGAAAAGGACGTGACAAGGAGCAAAGAGTTCATAGCGGCAATTGAAAGGCGACTGAAGACGAGAAGGATCTACCGGAATCTGGAATGCTTTATTGGTGGATGTGTTCGTGATATTGACTACAGACTTCTTCAGAGAACGGAATGATATATCCATTCTATTTTAAAGGTCAATATGATGTGTAATATATTATTAACTTTGTACATTATATAGTAGTGTAGCAATAGTACGTTATGTGTCAGGGTATGAATTTTTATGAATTTTCATTAAATTCAAAATCTTTCCAACCGATCATACCTGACACTAACAGACTCCCTTACTAATTGAGGGGGAGCATATATCGGTTCCAATATCGGCTTGTATTTAATCAGACCACATTTTCTCCTAAATTTTTCTAACATATTTAAATCAATTGAGATCCTAAATCTCAAAGGGTTTGAAATTTTTGATCAGGGGAGAGATTGTGACTTAAATAGTAAATCTGATAAAAATGTGATCTATTAAGACTCAAGCAGGTACTCCTCCCTCCTTGTGCCAAACAAATTCGATTACCGACGTACTTGTTGAGGGGGAGCGTTTCTAAATAATCAAAACAATCAAGGTACTATGGCTTTGATATCTATATCACAAGTACCTTGATTGATTTTTCAATTAGTTTTATGGCGAAGTGAACTGTACCAAAAGACCGACCATGTACTTACTTTATCGGATTTATAAGGATAGGAAGGTTAGGTACATGTTCCCATGATCCCGCCAGAGCCGGAGAGATCTACCCACGGACAATCCACTAGTTAGTGTAGAAGTCCTTAGGTATGATTACAAAAGGAGTAATGTGAGAATAAGGGAATAGTGTGGGCTGAGATGGATCTAGTACTGGAACACACCCAACAAGGTACTAGTAATGAAGTCTCGGTAAGCACTGAAGGAGTTAAAGAATGAAAAAGAAATGTTAAGGTAAAGGGTGAAAATAAAGCAGCCCTCCTTTGACATTAGGCAGAAACCGGGTCACTACATATGCTGTCAGAATCACATGGTTGATTGCTGACATTGAAGACAAGTATCATGGACCCAGTGATACGCTGCACAACCCTTCCTAGCCACTCAAGATCCCTCAAAGGATTCTTGTTTCATTTCTCACGGAGATCAACGCATTTCTATCGTCTCTCTCACTCCGAGTTAGACGATATTGAAAAGGTGGCACTCTGCTCCAGCCTCCGACTACTAAAAACCAAATGTGCACGATTGAGTCTAGAGCCATGAGATCATCCATAAATCTCGTTAGGACACTAATACAAACTATGCTTGTTCATCACACACTGTGACAACAAGTAAAGATTCTAAGAGTCCTACGCATTATCCTCGAGGTATTGCCAGAACATCCGAGTGATACGAAAGTACTCACAATGAAGATGGAAATCCTTCTAGAGCCAACATCAAACAAGCTCTTGGTAGGTGACATGTGAGATCCACTATGGATCAAACTTGTGACAAATGGAAAGCAACGATAGTGCGATTCTTTATGAATCAAACTTGTTCTAGGCAGTGAATTGACGAATAGTTTTTGAAAAACCTTTCGATGTGCTCAACAACGGATTTTCGAGCACGTTGACTGTGTATATCTTTCAAAACAAATGTGTTTCTGATGAAATTTGATTTTATGAAATAAAACCATCGATGTGTCACAAAAACTATTTTCTGAGTGACACGCGATTGACTTTTAAATCAATTTTTCATTAATCAGTGGATTTCTAATTCACTGGTTCACTCACTTCGTACTTTGTCTACTTTGAGACGCTCCAGTTTGAGAACGGCTAGCGCATCTGCGAAACCCTGTCAAGGAGATTCTTTGGAATTCTACCTGATCACAGACAGTATTTATACTGAATAACGGGGAACCGTGGTTCTTGCAACCTTATTCAACGAAAGTGAACAAAGACACGTTCGTTTGTTTATCACTAACATATACTTGCAGGAATTCCCGACGATAGACGGTAGCAGCTGATGGCATGAGACATGTCAAGTCACAACCCCATGCTCACACTTAATGTTCCTAATCAAAGACATCATGATGACTGAAATACCTACAACACAACTTCCGCAACTCTGATGTGTGTTATCATGATCTATAAAAGTGTGAGCATGCTGGTCCGAATGTCACAACATTACATGGAGGCAATACCACAACAAGGATGATTAAGAGATTTACTGTGGCTGATGATCTCAAAGAAAGCTCAAATATCACACAAGTCAAAGGAACTAAGCTCAAAGATCACTACATTATGTACAATGAAATCAATGCATGAAGAATCAAAGACTACAAGCTGAACACAAGATCAACATTACAGAGCTTAATTTATTATTTTCTGGGGTGACTTCCCATAGGGAGAGATTGTTAGATATTAGAAAAAGACTCGGTCACCCTGTGTATTTTGCCGTTTATTGTTGCTCGTAGTTAAGTAGTTAATGTATAACATTCGGTAATAGGCCGGGTATTAAACCAAACGTGTAAGCCCACTACTAAGGCCTTATGGCCGGTTTTGTTGTTACTATATAAGCCTCTTCTATGCCATGGAAGAGGTGGGTTAATCATTTACATAATACAAGTTCATTTTCTCTCACTAGAAAGTTCTCTCTCACTTTCTCTCTCTAGAACTTGGCTAATCCACTAGTCATTCGATTGTGTTATGATTTCCAATATCCTACATCTAACATGTTTGCCAAGCTGGCAAGCGTGACAAATATGATAAGACTTTTCTTTATTACAAGAAATAAACTGATGAGAAACAAGAGAACGTAACACTTCTTCCCCAGGATGCCCACGACGTTGGTGCCACATAGAAGGACTAACAGAAAGCAAATCATGAGGGTAAGAGAAGGCTGGGTGACTGGGTAGAGATCTCCCGAACTATCATATCTGAGGAGGATGTGATGGGTCAAGAGATCCTTCACCGAGAAACAAAAAACATTGAATTCAACAGTACAATTATTATCCCTAGTAAATTGACGAACATAAATAAGATTTTTGATGATATTGAGGGTGACTAAAACATTATGTAAGTATAAATGACAATTAAGGGTAGGTAAGATGCTATGGCCGGTGTTGCTAACATGTATAGATTTTTCATCGCCAACACAAACAGATGGATATAAACATTATTTAAATTACTCGTATGTAAATTAAGATGAGATGATGCATCTGTATCCATATTCCATGTCGGATCTTGAATAGTCATGGCGTCAAAGGCCTGTGGGAGCCTGTACCTAGTTGCGCCTAAAATACCCGTTGCTAGGGATGAGGGAATATAGCTCGAGAATACATACAGATGAGTCGGTGTATTCAACATATTGCTAAACAAAATAATGTTTCTTTACTTACTGTAGTGCGTCAACAACCACAAAAAAATAACAATTAAATAACTTAGCCCAAGAATTCTTCTTTGTGTAATAACGTCAATCACAGACAACAATGGCCTAATAATTCTTCTTTGTGATTTTCTGATTCAGCCGTCACTTCTTTTTACCCGACTAGGAGAGAAGGGAGAAAGGGATAGAACGTGAGATAAGGAGAAAAATTAGGAGATTATCAATTTGCTTTTGATACCATATTAAAAATATAATTGGTTTATTGTCATATTCATTCACTAACTATTACAATATATAATCTTTTTTAGATTATTCTAGAAGTAACATTGGTGGGTTAGGCCTAACAAATTTAACAAAGCCCATAATCACTAATAAACTAATGTCTAACAAAATTTAACATTTTTTTCTCTCAATCACCTAAATGTACACTCCTTTATTGTATCTTTCAAATTATTTAATGTAGCCTTAGTTTAACAAAATTTAACATTTTATCTCTCAATTAGCTAAATGTACACTCCTTTATTGTATGTTTCAAATCATTTAATGTAGCGCTTAATGCAAATGTACTTGAAAATGCTTAAATGAGCTCTTTTTTGCAACAAGAAAAGGACTTGTTACTCGTTAGTGCTTAGAAAATTATATTTTTCTAATTAACAAAGTAAATACAAAAACATTACCTTGTGATAATATAGCAACAAAAAAATTTCATAGTTTTTCTTTACAACAACAATGATACCTAATTTCATCAGAGATAAGTATATGGAGGTAGAATGTAAACAAATCATACACACATATCCGGTTAGACCCAAGAGTAAGAAGTCTATGTTACGCCAGTGTTGTAGGAGGACGGACGACCCAAACGACCTCAGAAGGAGAAGTCCAAACCCGTATGGCATAAATATTATGTCATATAATCTATCCTTATTTAAGTGTTAGGAATGTCTTCATGTTTATTCAGGAAAGTCAATTAATTGTGTTTTTAGAAAAGTCAAAACAAGTCAATGTTTATATTGTAGTCAATAGTCAAAGGTCATAATATGGCCCCATATATAGCCCCATATGACCCATTTAGTTATTTATAATAGTCTTTGTATCATTCATGATAATCAATAAATCTAGTTTAAAGAAACAAAATTTCTCTTAATCGTCTCTTCTCTCTTCTGACAGGAGCTAGCTTACGCTATGAAGTGGTGTACTTATCCGATACAAACCCGCAAGGGTGTGTCAATGGTGCTTCACTGAGCATATAATTAGTCTTTAACTTGATGATTTGATTATAATGAAAGAGTACTAAAAGACTCTTTATTAATAGCTATATGGGGTCATGGGCCTATTATGGGTATTATAGGACATTTGACTTTCGTACTACAAGATAAAATTTAACTTTTTAAATTTTCTAAACACAAAGTATGGACTTTCCTAAATAAAACATGTAGAATTTCATAAAATAAATGAAAATTAAATATGGAATAGATTATATGACGTAATATTTATGCCATACGGGCTTGGACTTCTCCCTCTGAGGTCGTTTGGGTGTCTCATCCTCTATCACACTGGCGAACTCTTCCACACCTTCCAAAACCACCTTGTCCTCAAGTGATGTCTAAAAAAGTATCTGACTTCGGGTTCCACTTATCGGTAGTGCGTGGCTCCCTCAAGTCTTTGAATTTCATTGTTGATACCACATAATCGTATGTCACCTTTCCCAATTTTTGTAACCATTGAATGCCCAACACAACATCCAGTCCTTTAGGAAGCACGTACAAATCAACCTCCACAGCTAACCCTTGCATATTTTTCCCGAACAAAGTATTTTCAATACAAAGTCTCGCCACTCCGGATGTAAACCTTAAAAGATTTAGTGATGGAAACGGCTAGCTTCATCCGTTCTACCACACCCGGTTGAACAAAATTATGGGTATTCCCATTATCAATAAGCACATGGATATTACCCGAACCAATTGTCCCCCATAACTGTAGCGACCAAGGACTTCCGTTTCCTACTAAAGAACTTAGAATGGAGATATCCCCACTCTCTAATGCGTCACCCTGGTCCTCCGGATTATCCTGATCCGCGTTTGCATCCTCATTTGAGTTGGAAGTAGGTTTAAGTGGTGTGGCCGATAACACCGGTTTAACTAGTTCTGGATTATCCTTTTGGTTCTGTCCTCCGCCACTATTAACAATCGCCGTTTTGTTGACCAACGACACTCCCTGACCCCCTAAATGTGCCTCTCTAATGCGAGCCAAAGAGAAGGAATCACCAAGAGTCGTTTGTTTAGACACCAACAATTCCGTTAGCCAACGAGGGTTTGAAACCTGATATATAAAACGAAATCAATAATTTGTATGGAATCTCAGTTAGCCGGTGCATCAGTTTCTCAAAGTCACTTTGGTATTGTGTCACGGTTCCAAATTGTAATAGTTTGGACAACGCACCTCGCGGATCCTCATACTTACAAGGACCAAACCGGTTACGAACACTCTTCAAAAACCCGTCCCAATCGGTAATCAAATTATTGTGTGACGTCCACCGGAACCATTCGACGGTGCCCCCTTCTAGATTAAAACCAACCACACGTAATCGTTGATCCATCATAGTAGATAAAAGTGTGAAGTATTCGGTGATGGAAAAAATCCAACGATCCAGATCAGTCCCCGAAAACTTGGGCACGCCGAGCCTCATGGAGCGTGGGATTGGTGACGCAGTCTCATCACCACAGCCATTATGCCCGACCTGAATTAACCCTTTAGTCGCCTGTAAATCGGCTTGCACGCCCGCTATTACGCTGAAACGCATTGATTGATTCCTGATTAATTAACTGATTTCCTCCAATTACGATCATAGCATGAAAGATTTTTTTATGTATAGCTTTTGTGAATAGTAAACTGATAATCATTAAACAATGAATAGTAAGTAACTCCGATGAACAGTACCATGACCCATTTAGTTATTATAAATAGTCTTTGTACTCTTTTATTATAATCAATCAAGTTAAAGATCAAAACAATTCTCTAATATTCTTTTCTCTCTTCTGACGAAGCTAGCACACACTTGAAGTAGTGCCCTATCCCGATACAACCCGCAAGGGTCGTATCAACTGGTGCTTTCATTGAGAATATAAATAGTCTTTAACTTGATTGATTGATTATAATGAAAGAGTACAAAGACTATTTATAATAGCTAAATGGGTCATGGGCCTATTATGGGCTATTATGACCTTTGACTTTCGACTACAAGATAAACATTAACTTTTAAATTTTCTAACACAAGTTATTGACTTTCCTAAATAAACATGAAGACATTCCTAAATAATGACACTTAAATAAGGATAGATTATATAACGTAATATTTATGCCATACGGGCTTGGACTTCTCCCTCCGAGGTCGTTTGGGCTGTCCATCCTCCTACAACACTGGCGTAACACTCTCCACACCTTCCAAAACCACCTTGTCCTCAAGGTGATGTCTAAAAAAAGTATCTTGACTTCGGGATCCCATAACGTGTGCGTGGCACCCTCAAGTATGAATTTCATTGTCTGCTCCACATAA
>BQNB010067321.1:0-29005 GCA_026074375.1 Tanacetum coccineum | reverse complement strand
GCTTTCAGACTATCCTTACTATATATTTGATATTTTATTATATTATATGTATTTTAAGGTGTAGTCTGAGCCGGATCAAGCAATGCAAGAATTAATGAATAAAGACATGGATTGAATCATCATAATTCTTATAGAGAATGAAATGAAAGATTAAATACAATAAGTATGCTAGTGGCTTCTCCCTTGGACCTTCAGATGAAATGCTTCGAACCTTAAGGGTTTGGTTTACCCCTTAGAATTGTGTGTGAAGTGGTGGTGGTGAATGATGCTGAATGAGCCGGATGAGGGCTCTATTTATAGGCTTTGAAAGGTTTACGGCGTAATCCTTATGGGATGTTACGTCGTAACCTTACTACGTAAGCATCTAATCTTCTAGGCATAAAAGTATGTTATGGCGTAACCTTGTCGCTTATGTTACGCCGTAACGCTGAGTCAAATACGTCATCTCTTGTAAATTTGAATGTTGCGGTGTAATCTTGGAGACACTTTACGCCGTAAAGGGTGTGATGACTTATTTCTTCGTTATAAGATGTTACGGCGTAATCCCTCAGGGTTGTTACGCCGTAAATTGCCTTGGACTCTTCACTTTAGTGCATTTCTTGTCTGGATCCCTTGTCTTTTGCTAAAATGCTCACTTGGTCCCTGAAAACTAATAAAAAAACAATTAAGTAACGTTTTCATACATTAATAGAATATTTGTAAGCATTTTTATAGGGAATTTGATACTAAAATGTATCAATTATTTGATGTTATCAAATATCCCCCCACTTGTCTTCTACTTGCCCTCAAGTAGAACCGTTTAGAATAATTCATAAAAAGATTTCCCCAATTTGACTTGAAGAAATGAATTTATAAGTTACTTATGCTAGAAAACATCAGAGCCGAACACCTCATGAAAAAGGGATCAAAAATACTCAACTCTCATTACTAAACTAAGTGTTCAATTTCGAGGTGATCACTCAATTGCACAGTCATAGTGTGTATTCTATCATAAGCTTGGAAAGTACACAAGTCTCCACCAACTAGAATTAGGGTCTAAATAGTTTCCAAGGCAACATAGGTGATATTTGGTTTATTGGGTGATATAAAGGGTAAGGATAGACATGGGATACACTAAAAATGGTTGTTAAGATAAAAACACTAAACAAATAGACTAAAATAAACTAAGGTTGTCATAACTAGCTACTGTCCATCCAAGGTCCAAAAGTCTGAGTTCAAAAACCTGATCTTCAATAATAGGCTACTAGCTCTATTCTTTATACTTGTTGAGATGGCTTGGTGCAATAATGGCCTACTAGCTCCATTTTTTTATTTGGCACCATCTTTACATTTTTTAGCACACGGGTGGCTTTTTAGTTGCACCTTCTTTTTTTTCTTCATGATAAATATGCAAATGCTACAGGTGTTTATATCTTTAATTATTGCCCCTGCAACATCCGATATTATACACACATCCCCACACTTGAGATGAACAACGTCGAAAGTGGTGATACAAGGGGGTCTTTATAGATCATAACTGATTGGTCTTCCACGAATGCATAAAGTTTTTGTTCCCATTCCACCGAACCATGAACTTAAATAGCCAGAGATTTCAACACAAAGAAAATAAAGATTACAGGGTAGGCTAAGGAGAAATGGTGTAACGAAACTTATATTGTTTAAACAAGAATGGCTTGACAAGGTGATCTAGGGGTATCTTGCACTGGTAGTGAGCGCAACAAGGGTTTTATACGGGGAGGTCAACAAGTCAGTGTGACAAGCCGATAAACACACACACATATAGGCTTTTTGGGTGATTTCCTAAGATGTTTCCTTTTTGAACAGTCTATTCCAACTAACCAATTAGGTCTTAACAAGATGTACATGCCAAGTTCTAAAGTCTACAATACTACCGGCACACTCGTGTGTTTGGTGGATTTTATGTATAATAGATGAAAACGAAATATTAGGCTTAATCTCACCAAATTAATTACAGGGTAATAATGTGCTCGGCAAAAAATAATTTTAGTTTAGTAAGAAAAACACGTCAAAATTTTAAAATTAGCACCATTTTTCAAAGAAACTTGGAAATCGAAGGCAAATATAGGTCAAGTGGTAATTCTACTCCCATCCCCCCACTTGGTTTGTACAATGTACCTATTGTACAATTAGGGAAATGAAATAATGAAATAAGAGTAGAATTATAGCAAAAAACTCCCCTGAGTGTTGCTCTTTTCTCTGAGTGATAATTGCAAGAGTTAACTTCTTGCACAACCTCGTTTCCCCTGAAACCACTTCCCTGAAACACTTTATCAAACCAAATGCATTAAATGTTCAACAAAACAAAATATGGAAAACCTAAGTCACTTTCGTAGGAATCATAGTTGCATTTAACATATGCAACAAGCCTTTTAAATATTTCGGTGGCCGAGTGACGAGTGGATTCTCGTGAGGGTTCCAAGAACATGTAAACCCACAAAGTTCATTTACGTATTATACACATTTTTGTAACATTCAAATTAATTTGCGAAAATAATTTTGTATTGCAGCAGTGAAACTACGACGAAAAGTCAAGGGGTAGAACTACGCCGTGTTAAGAGGAATAAAAAAATATAGCTTTAAAATTTAACATAAAAGAAAAAAGAAATACTAATAGCCAACCAACTACGTTGAAGTCAAAAGAGAAGGAACTAAGCCGCAGTTTACTTATGAATAATAAAATTTTAGGGACTTAAGCCTAGCTTTGGCGTAGCCTAGTACCTAGGCTACGTCGTAGTTGCAGTCTGCAACAACTATTTTTCCACATAACCACAAGCCATCACAATCCAAGACTACGTTGTTGTGAAGTAAAGAGTTTCCCTCATGGTTTTTGTACTCTCACCATAATACTTCTTCAACCTATGTCCATTACCCTAAGAAACAAAATCCAACCATCTTTAAACCGCACCACGCTTCAACAGCATCCCCATATGGAAAACCACTCTGCTAGACCTGTAATAAGGTCCAAACCATCTTGTCCTTAGCTTCCCTGGGAACAGTTTCAATCTCGAGATGAAAAACTAGAACCTCACCCCTTTCTAAATTCTTTAATCAAGAAATCCTATCTTCGTGCCACCGCTTTATCCTTCCTTGTACGCGCGGGAATCTCATAAAAGCCACATATTCTCAATCTTTAACTTGTTTAACTGCAAGAACCCTATTTCTTCCTGCAGTCATCTATATCGAGGGTTTATATTCTTCAAAGCCCAAATATGCTTTATGCCTAATTTCAATCGGAAGTATGGCATGCCTTACTTACACTTTAAAAAACCAAATGATTGTACTTCTCGAAGGGTGACTATAAATGATCTGAATGCCCAAAGAGCATCAATCGACGATTAGACACCCTTTCCTTTATGTTTCCAAAGGGTTTACCTAACTGTTCTTTATGTCCAATAATGCATATTTATCGCTCCAAAATATAATATTATCAGATAACCACTTAATATCTGCGGGTTGATAGGCGGTAGCAAGTCTAAAAGTTACGTCTTATTTCTTCAATGTTTTTCTGAGCAGCAGAATTGCAGAAATGTGTCCCTCTACTCACTGATTAATGCATATTGGTACCCACAAATCAAGAAAAACAACCTTCCAAATGAATTTAACACACTGACCCGAGCAACATTAAGACCGGCAGTGCTTTAGCTTCTACTTATTGGGCACATAATCCACTGCATTACAAGATTATTACCAATATTACCGCGAAGAAGGAAAAGGTCCAAGAAATCAATACCCTAAATACTATCAAAGTACTATCGATACCCCACAACAATGGTCTAGAGCATTTAAATGCGAGAAGAAATATTTCCTATCTCACTCCTCTGACATGCATCGCACTCCGAACATGTCATGCGGTATCTTTAAAGATAGTCGGCCAGTATAATCCTTGATTCAAATATTTTCCTTGCGGTAATGTCAGCCCTGTAATGTCCTCTAACCGGCCCTTTATGACAATGTTCCAAAATTTCTTGTAACTCTTTACCAAACACACATCTCCAATCATTCTGTATGGTGCCTGTTTGAAAAGGTAAGGTTCATCCTATATGTAGAGCTTGAGATCACAAAGAACTTCTTTTTAAATATATGTCAAATATCTGGGCATGACCTTGAGATACTAAATATTGGCATAACTGCATACCATGGATTCATTCTCAGGTTCCATACATGGATTGCCATAAGGAGTATTGTCAAAATACTAAAAAAGTGTTAGTCACTTCAATATAGATAGTCATACTCTTAGTAAGTTTTATGGTTAAGGTTAGAAAGCAACCCGGCCAAATGCCCATGGATAAGCCACTATAGGCCCTTATACGGCCATTGTAATGGGGGGGGGGGGGGCATATATAAACCCACTCCACACATGGAGACGGTGTGGTTGTTTCATTTTTCACATTTCACTTTAAGCTAATATTAATCATTTACTTGTCACTCCTCTAAGTGTTCATCCAACCAATCCCTCCCCCCTTTTTCTCCTTCACTCCCATCTCTAAAACTCTAAGTGAAATCATTCCTTCTTTGTTATGATTATTATACAATTGGTTTTCAGATCCTGGGGTGTTGTGGAAGGTTTTGTGTGCATTTGTTCCTCATTTTTATTCGTGTAGTGTGGTTCGAATCCATCAAAAAGTTTTCACTTTTTGAGGGTTTAAAAACCATAAAGCTTTTAACTTTATTTCTTATTTATCTTAGTTTAGACTAGAAGTACAAGAAAATCTTTCAAAAACCAAAAAAATAACATTTTTGAGTCTTTTTGGTTAAAAAAGGGGTTTTGTACCAAGAATCTTGATTTCAAATTTTTCGTGTCAAAAACGTTAAAGTTTATGTTTTTAAGGTTCTAATAGTCTTAGATAGGTAAGAAGTACAAGAAAAATCGGGTAAAAACATCAAAAAGTGAGTCTTTTTAAGATTTTTGATTTTTGAGTTTCGTAGTGTATTGGGCGATTTATACGTTTCTATAGGCGATTTATACGTGTTTGGTTCTATAGGCGATTTATACACTGTCTCTTACAAAGGCGATTATACACTGTCTATCACGAAAGGAATTATATACACTGTCATTTAACTAATGCGATTTACACATTCGTGTGTATGGAAAGGCGAATTTATACACTCATTTGAACAAAGCGAATTATACACACTATTTAACAAAAGGCAGAATTATACACACTCAATTACAAAGGCGAATATACATGCTTCTTTATAACAAAGGCGATTTATACCATATCTTTTGTTAAGGCTATTTAATACATTCCTTTTGTGAAGGGGTGATTTATAACGTTTTGCTTGAGTATTTATACCTTTACAAGAGAAATAGCACACGTTCATTAGGAGAATTATACGGTTGTTCTTTGATTTGTAAAATCCCATGAAAACTTGTTTTCCCGGTTTATCAAGAATTGTAAAATCCCGTGTATTCCAAAAGCCTTATACTCATTAATCAAAACTCACTTTAACACAACAACCTCCAATCACTGTATGATCATTTACTTATCTCATTGAAATGATTACAAATTATTTCACTCACTTGGACAAAAGAATACTCTTGTTGATTACATGATATTTCTCCAGTGCGACGAATCGCCACCTATGGTAGGACAAGACCTGTATGATTCTTGGAAAAGTCAAATGAAATTAATACATCAAATAGAGACACGAAGAATGCTACTTGAATCAGTAAACATTGTCCTTTTATTGGCCTACGGTTGAAGAAGAACGTGTGATCAGAACAAAAAAATATGATGAACGGTTAAAGAGAGTGTAAAACTGCATGATGCATTGATAAGTTTACTCACAGAAACAAGAGGGAATCACTTCATCGGTATTACTTGCATTTACTCAGCTGATTATGATATGAACAGTCTACAAGATGAAAATGGAAGCAATTTCAAGTAAATCCCAAGTTTCTATAAACATCTTCCTCTTCCACCTGAATGGAGTAAGTTTGTGACTGATGTCAAGCTTGTTAAAGATTTACATACCTCCAACTTTGATCAACTTCATGCATATATTGAACAACATAAACTCCATGCAAATGAAGTCCGTATTATGCATGAACGCAATCAAGATCCACTTGCATTCGTTGCAAATCAGTAGATGACACCACCTCACTTCAACATTTATCAGTTTTATCAGTCTTCTTACAACAATCCTCAACTTCAACAACAGTTTTCACCATCACAACATGGATCATTTCAACCCAATCAACATTACTTATCTCATTATCCACACAAACTCAATTCAATCATTCATCTACTCCACCGTCACATACATTTCAGTCTCAAATGAATCATCAAACCTCAACTGTTCCACAAGTAATTCCACAAGTTGCTTATCAATCACCTCAAGCCCCTACACAACTTATGACTGAGTCACTGTTTGTAGACTCAGGTTTTGCTATTCTTGTGTTTTCTCCTGGAGATGATCCAATTGCTTGTCTCAATAAAGCAATGGTTTTTCTAACCGTTGTAGCTTCTTCAAGGTTCCCTTCTACCAATAATCAACTCAGAACTTCCTCTAATCCAAGAAACCAAGCCACTATTCAAGACAGCAGGGTGACAATGAAACAAGTTCAGGGGAGACAAGGGCAAAATTATTCTGGTACTACGTATAAGGGCAATGCTACTAGCTCAAGGGGAAATACTACAAGTGGACAGGCAAGAGTTGTTAAATGCTACAACTGCCAAGGTGAAGGATATATGGGTAGGCAATGCACTCAGCCTAAGCGACCAAGGAATGCAGCATGGTATAACGAGAAAGCTATGTTAGCAGAAGCTCAGGAAGCTAGACAAATATTGGATGAGTAGCAACTCGCATTTCTTGCAAATCTAGGAATTCTAGCAGGTCAAGCTCAGACAATCATTCCTCACAATGCTTCTTTCTAGACTGAGGATCTTGATACTTATGATTCTGATTGTGACGATCTCTCGACTGCACAAGCGGTTCTTATGGCCAACATTTCCAATTATGGTTCTGACATTATCTCAGAGGTACCTAATTCTAAAACCTATCTGAATGATATGGATAATCAAAGTGTGCATGCATTGTAGGATTTTGAACAATCACCAGTTATGAATTTTACAGATAATGAGATATCTAGTGATAGCAATATCATTCCATATTCTCAATATTTACAAGAAACACAACAGGCAACTGTTCAAGATACTAATTTGTAGGCACAACAAGATTCAATGATTTTGTCTGTGAATGAACAAATATCTGAACAAATGATTAATCATGTAAATAATTGGGAAAAGGCTAATAAGGAATAGAAAAATGAATCAATACCCGCTGAGTTAGAGATATATAAGGAAAGGGTCAAAACTTTTGAACAACGTCTTAATATTGATTTAAGCAGTCGTGAAAAAATGATTGATTCTCAAATAGATGATATGATTAGAGAGAAACTTGCAATCAAAGAACAAATTGACTCACTTGAGCAAAATCTTTCTAAACAAATCAAAGAAAAGGAATCTTTATTCAAAACTTTTACAGTTTTCAAAAATGAATCCAAAGAAAAAGAAAATAAATATATGGAAAATGAATTGATCTGGAGAAGAAGATTAAGGAACTTGATAATATTGTTTATAAAGTGGGTCAATCTGCTCAGACAGTGCGCATGTTAACTAAGCCGCAAGCGTTTTATGATAAAACACACAAAAAGCTCTAGGTTATCAAAATCCATTTTACCTTAGGAAAGCTCAGCGGATAAAACCAACCTTGTATGATGGTGACGTTATATCTAAAACACATGTTGCTATGCCTGTGATTGATGATGAAGAAACATTGATTTTGGAAGAAGAGAGTCGATCAAAAATGTTTGAAAAGGCAAAGGATCCTGAAGTTATTGCAAAGAAAATTTCTCATAAACCTATTGATTATGAAAAATTAAATAGCCTAATTGAAGATTTTGAAACACGTTTTTCTCCACAACAAGAATTATCGGCTGAACAAGCGTTTTGGTTTCATACGTTCAATCCTACCATTGAACCTTCTTACTCACCACCTGTCATAGTGGATGTTCCCAGTGAACTACCTAAGGTGAGTTTGGTGAATGCAAGCCTTAAAAAGCTTAAATTCCACCTCACCCAGTTTGACTCTGTGGTAAAGAAGAGGACAACACCTAGTGCTCTTGAAGAAGGTGAATGGGGGTTTGAACATACAAAAGCTGTTTTTAACAATGAAATTATTCCATTTCTAAAATCTATAAAAGACATCTTAAATGTGTTTGATAAAGATCTTCTAAATGAAATAACGGAAGTACAAACAGTTTTTGATCAAATGGAGCGTCTATTCAACAGTTTTCAGTTGATAAAAAATGTTTGGAAATTGCTAAGAAAGAAATTCTTTTGGAAAATGATCGACTCTTACAAAAAGTCATGTCTCAAGATGTTCTGATAACTGTGATGAATTCTATGTCTTTGAATAATGATTCTGTGAATGTGAAAATGCAAAAGTGTGAATTGTGTGAAAAGTGTTTGAATCTTGATGCTGAGCTTTCCAAATCAAAACAAGCATATAATGATCTTTTGAAAAATCACTCACAACTTGAAAAACATTGTATTTCTCTCGAAGTGTCAATGCAATTAAAACAAGAAGTTTTTCAAAACGATGAATCTTGCGTTAATCAAAATGTTGTTGAAATTCAAGAATATTTTGAAATCAATGATTTGAAAGCTCGGCTACAAGACAAAGACACGACCATTTCTAAGTTGAAGGATACCAGAAAATCTTTGAAAATGAATACTAGGGAAAACAATGTTCATCATGATAAATGTGATCTTAAGCCCATAAATGAGGAATTGGAGAATTGTGTGGCAAAATTACTTTCAGAAAATGAGCAACTTTGGAATGAAATTAATTATGTGAAACAGGTTCTTAAAGATCAGTTTGACTCAATCAAACAGACACGTGTTCGTCATAAAGAATAGTGTGACTCTTTAATTAACAAACTGAACTTAAAATCTATGGAGAATGAGGATTTAAAAGCTCAAATTCAAGATAAGGTTTTTGTGATAACATCATTGAAAAACGATTTACGAAAACCAAAAGGGAAAGAAATTGTTGAAAATGTTGTACATATACCTTCTGCCACCACTATTGCTCCAGGCATGTTCAAGCTTGATTTAGTACCGTTGCCTCCTAGGTTATTGCAAAATAGGAGAGTTCACATAAACTATCTTAGGAACACTCAAGAACAAGCTAATATTCTTCAGGAAATAGTCGAACAAGTTAAGGCGAAACAACCTTTAGATAGAGAGTTAGACTTTGCCTGTAAGTATGCCACAAGAATTCAGGAGTTGCTTGTATATGTTCAAGATACGTGCCCTAATGCGATAACACCTAGTCCTAAGAAGTTTGCTGTCACACCCATGAACAATGTCAAGAAAGTGAGGTTTGCTGAACCTCTTACATCCTCAAGCAACATTAAATAGGTAGAGTCTTTAAATACACCAGATTCTAACACACCTGTGTTGTCTTCTACAGGAGTGAACTGTTCTACTAATTGTGGATCAAAGCCTCCAGGCAATAAAAAGAATGATAGGATCTCGCAAACACCAAGTAGGAACAAGAAGAATAAAGTAGAATCCAAACCTAGGAAAGTTAATAAAATGAATCGTGTTGTTAAACCTGTTTGTGATGTTGATGTTAAGCATTCACTGTCAAATGCGAATTCTGAAATTCTCTGTGCTACTTGTAATAAATCTATGTTTGATGGTGTTCATGATAAATGTCTTCTTGATCTTGTGCAAAATGGGAATAACCGTACTAAATCTGCTAAGAAACATAAAAAACAAAATATTTGGAAACCTACGGGTCATGTATTCACTGAAGTAGGATTTAAGTGGAAACCAACAGGCAGAACCTTCACTATAGTTGGTAATTCGTGCCCTTTAACTAGGTTCACCTCAACTAACATAGTGCCTCCTAAGCAAACCACTTCCCACTCAGATGAAATACAAAAACCAGAGATTAAAGTCTATAGCAGGAAACCCAAAAATGTTAAAAACATAGGTTCGAGTAAAATAGCTAAGATTGTAGAATCTAAGAATGCTAACCACTCGGAACCCAATCAAACTTGGGGATCCAATGCAACAGATATTCCATCGTCTTCTTCTCTTGTCATGACAGGTTGTCCAGATTGTACTCTGGTATCTGGACTCTGGATGTTCGAAACACATGACAGGGAATCGCTCTCAGCTCATGAACTTTGTCAGTAAATTTCTGGGTACTGTTAGATTCGGGAACGACCAAATTGCAAGGATTATGGGGTATGGTGACTATCAGCTGGGAAACGTTGTTATCTCAAGGGTATACTACGTTGAAGGACTTGGACATAACTTGTTTTCTGTTGGTCAATTTTGTGATGCGGATCTTGAAGTTGCATTTCGGAAAAACACTTGCTTTATTCGCAATTTAGAAGGTGTTGATCTACTTTCAGGGTCCCGAGACACAAATTTGTACACAATTTCTCTTGATGACATGCTTAAATCATCTCCGATCTGTCTTCTATCCAAAGCGTCAAAGACTAAGAGCTGGTTATGGCACCGTCGATTATCTCATCTCAACTTCGGTACTTTGAACAAGCTAGCTAAAGACGGTCTTGCACGAGGAATTCCTAGACTTAAATTTCAGAAAGATCATTTGTGTTCAGCATGTGCATTAGGGAAAAGCAAAAAATCCTCTCATCAACCCAAAGCTGAAGACACTAACCAAGAGAAACTATATCTTTTGCATATGGATTTGTGTGGCCCGATGCGTGTGGCTAGTATTAACGGGAAAAGGTATATCTTAGTGATAGTCGACGATTACTCAAGATTTACCTGGGTCAGATTTTTGAAGACAAAAGATGAAGCTCCTGCGGCCATCATCAAATGTATTAAAAACATACAATTTCGTTTGAATGCCACAGTCCAGAATGTTCGAACAGATAATGGAACCAAATTTGTCAGTCAGACACTTCGTGAATGGTATGAAAATGTAGGCATCACACATCAAACTTCTGTAGCTCGCACTCCTCAGTAGAACAGTGTTGTCGAAAGGCAAAATCGAACTCTTGTTGAAGCCGCTCGAACAATGCTGATATTTTCTAAAGCTCCATTATTTCTCTGGGCCGAAGCTATCAATACAGCTTGTTACACCCAAAACCGTTCTTTGATACGTCACCGATACAACAAAACTCTATACGAGCTTATGCAAGACAAGAAAATGAACTTATCATTCCTTCATGTCTTTGGTTCACTTTGTTATCCTACTAGTAACCATGAGGATCTGGGTAAATTTGATGCAAAAGTAGACATTGGGATTTTTGTTAGTTACGCGCCTACAAAGAAAGCGTTCAGAATCTACAATAGAAGGACCTAGATAATTTCTAAAACAATTCATGTAACGTTCGATGAGCTAATAGCAATGGTTTCTGAACAATTCAGTTCAAAACTCGGGATTCATTATATGACTCCTACTACATCTAGTACAGGACTCGTTTCAAAACCTGTTTCTCAACAACCTTGTATTCCACCAAACAGAGATGATTAGGATCGTTTGTTTCAACCAATGTTCGATGAATACTATAATCCTCCAACAATTTCTGTCTCTCCAGTTCAAGAAGCTGCTGCTCCAAGAACTGAAGTATTGGCTGATTCTCTTGTGTCAACTTCCATTGACCAGGATGCTCCATCAACAAGTATTCCCTCATCACAAGAACAAGAATATTCTCCAATCATTTCTTAAGGTTTTGAAGAATCACCAAAAACACCAACATTTCATGATGATCCACTTAGTGAATCTCTACAAGACTCAACTTCTCAAGGATCATTATCTAATACGACACAAATCCACACTCCATTTGAACACCTTGGTAGATGGACTAAGGTTCATCCAATAGCAAATGTAATCGGAGATCCTTCTCGCTCTGTATCTACGCGAAAGCAACTTGAAACTGATGCCATATGGTGTTATTTTGATGCCTTCCTAACTTCAGTAGAACCAAAGAACTTCAAACAAGCAATGACCGAACCGTCATGGATCGATGCAATGCAAGAAGAAATTCATGAATTTGAAAGACTTAAAGTTTGGGAATTGGTTCTGTGTCCAGATAAAGTATTCTTGATCAAGCTAAAATGGATTTATAAGGTTAAAACAGATGAATCTGGTGTGGTACTAAAGAATAAGGCTAGACTCGTTGCTCAAGATGAATCTGATTTAGTATCGTTGTCTCCTAGGTTATTTGCAATGGTTGCTAGAATAGAGGCCATTCGTATCATCGTAGCAAATGCCGCTCACAAGAATATGACAATCTACCAAATGGACATCAAAATGGAAGCACCACGTGCATGGTATGATATGCTGTCAAGCTTCCTTATCTCTCAACACTTCTCCAAAGGTGCAGTTGATCCAACACTCTTCACACGGCATGCTGGAAACGACATATTACTAGTATAAATTTATGTTGATGATATAATATTTGCATCAACTAATACTGCCATGTGTAATGAGTTTGCTAATCAGATGACCAATAAGTTCAAGATGTCGATGATGGGGCAAATGTCATTCTTTTTAGGATTACAAATATCTCAAAGTCCTAGAGGCATCTTTATAAACCAATCGAAATATGCTTATGAAATTGTTAAAAAATATGGTTTGCATTCTACTGATTTTGTCGACACACCCATGATTGAAAACAAGAAACTGGATGAAGATCTACAGGGGAAACAAGTTGATGCTACACTTTACCATGACATGATTGGATCCTTAATGTATCTTACATCCAGTAGATCTGACCTTAATTATGCTGTCTGCTTATGTGCCTGGTATCAGGCTAAGCCTACCAAAAAGCACTTACAAGCGGTGAAACGGATCTTTTGATACGTTAACGGAACCATTAACATGGGTTTATGGTACTCGAAGGATACCAATATGTCACTCACAGCTAATGCAGATGCTGATCACGCGGGGTGTCAAGACACTAGACGTAGTACATCGAGAAGCGCTCAGTTCTTAGGTGACAAACTTGTTAGCTGGTCATCAAAGAAGCAAAAGAGCACTGCCATATCGAGTATAGAGGTTGAATATATTGCCTTATCTGGGTGTTGCTCACAAATCCTTTGGATGCGTTTACAGCTAACAGATTATGGCTTTCAATTCAATAAGATCCCTCTGTACCGCGACAACAAGAGTGCGATTGCTTTATGCTGCAACAATGTTCAACATTCAAGAGCTAAGCACATCGATATTCGCTACCATTTCATAAAGGAGCAAGTGGAGAATGGAATCGTGGAGCTATACTTTGTTCGGATTGAATACCAACTCGCTGACATCTTTACTAAACCGTTGCCTCGAGAGAGATTTAACTTCTTGATCAATAAGCTAGGTATGAAAAGCATGTCTCCAGAAACGTTGAAACGTCTGGTAGAGGAAACGGTCGAGTGATGGTGGTAACTCATATCATGTATCATATGTACAGAAAAATTCTAAAAAGATTTTCATTTTATAAAATTTTACAAAAACAAAATAAAAAAATAAAAAAATCAGAAAAATATAAAAATATGTATCTCTTGCATGTCTTCTGAAAATCGACAACATTTACGGACTAGATTTGTCTTTCATCTTGATACAAGGCTGTAAATGAAGTTCGAGCAGAAGTTTCAAAAGCTTTCAAAACATGCCAAAATGGCCTGCTATTATTTTAGATAGCAACCCGGTCATCATCTTCAAGGCAAGTATGTCGTAAAAAAGACAACTTGACCTCATAACGGGAATTAATATTCTCGGGAATGAATTACTTTATATTCATTCAAAGGCTTATGATTATTTTGTATCACAACCCGTGCTTCTTATATTCCATAAGTGTACGTGTCAGTGCACATATGTGTCAAAATAAGAGAAATCTTATTTTCTTGGGTGTTGATTTTCAAAATATACAATAATCATCTTTCAGATTCGACAATCGTCATTTTTTCTAAGCACTATTTTTGATCCATCAATTAACGGACTAATCTCTTTTCAAAGAAATGGGTCATTATTTGAAGAGGGAGAAACTGTCAAAAATCATCTTCCGTTTTTGGTTGTAGAGGGTGGGGGATGGACGTGGTGGGACCATAAAGATTCTAGCCTAAAAAACACGATTCGGAGCGGCAGATAGGATAAAAGAAAAGAGAGCAATATTATTAAGAGAGAAAAGTAAAGAGGGAAAGATGTGTGTATTTTCTAGAGAGAGAAACACACACACTTTATGTTACAAATGATTATCCTCACCCCTCCATGGAAGTATGGAGGCGGTATATATAGGTCAAGACAAGGAAAACTATTCTAACTTAACAATTCTAGTCCCTGCATGTCTTGCCTAATGATGACTAGTGTAATTCCGTATAAGTCGACATATTTTAAGGCTAACAATCTTCCCCCAATATGTGGACATACGGAAGTACTTACAACGTTCCTAACAAGTACAAATACAATATAGTAAAATGACATTCAAAGCGCTTTCAATATTGAAGATGACGTCTACTCCAGCTTGGATATTCTATGTCTTTACTTGTTCTGGAACCATTGTAGTATGCATGAGTTGGATTAACTTCCCCCCAAATTATGCAGCATGTCTTTAAACAGCTTTCTTCATAGACTCCTTTTTTTGGTGAATGTTTTTGAATCAGCTCCACCAAACCAAAAATCCATGTCTTGAGCAGATTCTTAAACGTTGTTGTAGCTCAAACGATCTTCTAACATTGACATTTATAGTGCACAGCGGAATTTTGTAGAAGAATCATCCAATACTTAAAGTACACACTTTATCCCTTTCCGAAGTTGAAACCGTAGCACCAGAATCAATTAAGATCCGTAAATGCACTTTTCTTCCCTAGATAGTGAGTTGTGAATTGCTACACCAAAGTCAACCAAGTCCGAGTGTAAGAAATTGACATTTACAAGGTAGTCATCCTGCACGTGTGTTACATCTTTACATCAACTAATACTGTTCTATTACTTATCATTGGACATTCGATCTTGGTGAATATCCATTTAGGGGAACATGCAAGAGATCAGCAACAAATCTTCTCACGCATGCATAATACTTCATAAACCACACTAAGTAAAGTAGTATAAACTACTTCCCTTGGAAGTTGGCTTGATTACATCAAAGTATCAAAGTACACGCATTCCCCCATGATGGTTTCGAACTTCATAAGATTCATTGACGTGTATGACCATATACACGAGAAGTTCTTGTCATAAGCAACAATCTTGACAAGTTATGAAAGACATTGAAGAACTTTGAAAGATGTTACTTGGACTATAAAGTATCATTGACATTCTATAGCTTCAAATATCCTATGAGAATTACTGATTACATCTTAACCTTTAAACTCTCTGGCTAACTTACCAACCTCGTATTCTGTCGGCTATTGTTGTGACTACTTGGTGAAGTAAACCCGATATACCAAACTTGAAAATGAATTAAGATTTCCTAAATTTTTTACTTAAGCTAGCACTATTGTTGATTGAAGAGCGGTGCAAAAGAAAGCCTCTAAGTACCTACTACTCCTTACAAAGTATATGAAAAGTACAACACCTCTTGAAATTATCCACATCGGCTTCTGCGTGTGACACTGAGTACTACAACGTAACTCCTTTAAGTGATAGCTATGACCCGTGAGTACTACAATGTAACTCTCCATAAGTGTACGTGTCAGTGCGCTTATGTGTCAAAATAAGAGAAATCTTATTTTCTTGGGTGTTGATTTTCGAAATATACAATAATCATCTTTCTGATTCAACAAATCATCATTTTTTAAGACAATTTTGATCCATCAAATAACGACTACAACTCTTTTAATAAAAAACGGGTCATTATTTGAGGGGGAGAAATTATCAAAATCATCTTCTTCATAATTAATTTTAATGATATCGGGAGAATATTTCAAGGGGAGTTAATTAATTCTAACTCAATCAGGCTTTATTTGTTATATGTTTAATCTTTTAGGGGTATTAACGCAAACTGTGAGATTTTTTCTTGTTTACTAAACCTTAGGGACTAGTTTTGCCATTTAGGAAACTTAAGTTTGCCTTAGGATTAGTTTAAATAGAAAAATTAAAACATTATTGAACCTCAGGGGGCATTTATGCCAAACCTTAAAAGATTTGAACATAAACACCCTCCTTGTCACTATGTCTCTCGTCACACACGCACATAAACCTTAAATACACCATTGTTAACTGGCAAACCCTTAAGAATTCGTTCAATCCTCGTTCTAAGCTTAAGGTACACGTGTTAATGCTAATGCTTCCATATTATCTGACCCAATCATGATTTTTATGCTCGAAAAACCCTAAATTCGAACTAAGTTTTGTCACCATCAAAAAGTTGATGAAAAGATAAATTGATTAAGGAGTTTTGGTCTAAATGGGGTCTAGATGGAGTGCCCAAAATAGTTTTAATAGGGATAACTTCTTCATGGGTTTTGATCGATCTTGAAATTCAAATTACATAAAAATGGGCAAAAACTTAAAAACGTTTATGGGTTTAGGTATAGAACTGATATAATGAATGATTGAGTGCATTTGAATGTTATTTAACATGCTTGTTTGAAAAATCTTGAATATTTTAGGTTTTCGTGTTCATATGGCTCGAAATTGGCATAAATCAAGATTTTTGTGGTTAATTCATGTTAAAAAGATGTTAGAATGATTCCTAGATGCTATGTAACCATGAAATGGTAGCTATTGTTGCTTGAATAAGGGAAAAATATTAGTATAAAAATCTAATCAGGCGAACTATACGTATATGGTTGCTCAGGCAAATTATACAATCCTACATAGGCGAACTATACATGCATCAGTTAGACAGGCGAACTATACATACCTAATTACAACAGGCGAACTATACATAAGTGCCTAACACATGCGAACTATACATAGGCTCTTAACACATGCAATTTATACACTATATATAGGCAAACTATACTTGATTTTTTCTTGTAGAACAAATCTTATAATCTTGGTAATCCAATAGCATAACCTTATCTAAGTATAATTATTCCCTATCTTGTCACTTAGTGATTATCTTAGGTTTAATTTTCCTTAGTAATCTTAGTAATTGCCTTGATTTCAATAGTTGGCCTATAGTTAATGTGGTATATGAGTGTGTGTGTCTCCTTTTTGCATGTGTATTAGTTCTTTGCATTGTGTGCATGTGTAGTAACTTGTTGCCTAGTAATTGTTTGCCTATCCCCTGATGTAAATCCTATCCTGCATCATTAATCGTGCATCATGGTCTAAATTGTCTATCTGTTCTATATATATTTGTTTGTATATGAACTGTATGTGACAAATCTTGGCAGAATCATGTCTTCCATCACTGCTCAACAAATCAAGCTTGATCTTGAGCTTGTTTCCAAGGAAAATAGACTTGATATCGGAAAATGCAATGGAAGAATCCCTCGCGGATTGACACCAAGAGAACCCACATTTCAAGTCGTTCTGGATGCTATCGCTCTCACTCCATGCTATCCTGCATTTCTCATCACTGCGGATGTCCCTGAAGTGTACATGCACCAGTTCTGGAATTCTGTGTACAAGCATGACACCTTCTACAGATTCAAGATTGACAAGAAGAAACGATTCAAACTTACTTTGGAAGTCTTCAGAGATATCTTTCAGATTTGCCCAAGAGTACCGGGTAGAGACTTTGATCCCCTTCCTTCTGAAGAAGACACTGTGTCTTTCTTAAGAGAACTCGGTCATACTAGGGAGATCAATTCACTCAATGATGTTGTTGTGAATCAGATGCATCAACCATGGAGAACTTTTGTTGCTCTTATAAATTGGGGTTTATCTGGAAAGACTAGTGGTCTTAACAAGCTTCATCTCTCTAGAGCTCAAATCCTTTAGGGTATGTTCTATCAGAAATGTTAGGACTATGTGGGAATTACTTTGGAAGACTCTTCATCTACAGATTGAAAACTGAGTCTACAAAAAGCAAAAAAAGATGTACTACCCTCGATTCACCCAAAGCTTTCATTTACACTTCTTATACAAGAAAGTCACTTTCCTAGAGGAAACAAAAATTAGGATGCACACCTCCAAAGATGACTACTTGATTAATTCCTTAAGATTTGTCTCTGCAAAAGAATCAACTCAGATCTATGGAGCTATTCATCCTGAATGTTTGACCAGTCTAGCGATGAAGGAAAGTAAAGTGTACAAGACTTATCTAGGCTATGCTACAGGTGTTGTACCTCCCAAGATGGCTCAAAAATTTAAGAAAGCTTCTCCTTCTAAGAAAGACAATGATCTAGTCCTTGTAGATGAAGAACCTGTTACAAAAGGCAAACGAGTTAAGTGGCCTACCAAGAAGTCTACAACTAAGCCAGCAGCAGGTGTCGTCATCAAAGAGGCTCCTATGGAAACAAAGTCTAAAAGTAAGGAAAAGGAAAAGGTGGATGTTACTCGTGGGAAAGGAATTGAATTGCTACCTGAAGTAGCGTTGATAGAAGAAGCTCAGATGAAAGAAGTAAGAAAGAAGAGCTTAAGGGACTTTCACAAGACACATCCTAGTGGTTCTGGTATGGTTGCCGAAAAACCACTAAGTGTTAATAAGATCACACCTAGTGTCACAAGTGAAGGAACTGTGATAAGACAGGGGTTTCCAATGTGACAGAAGATGACTCTACTGAGAGTAAATCTGAGTCTTAAGGAAATGATGAAGACAACAGTAACAATGATCAAGATTCAAGTAATGAAGACAGTGAGCAGGAGAATAAAAGTAAAGAGCAAGTATCTGATTTGGAGCAAGAAGAAGAATCTGAAGATGATGATCAAGAAGAGGAGTAGTTTGTTCATACTCCCTCTCGCACTGATGATAAAGATGATGATAATCTGGAATCAGAAAGTGATGATGTGAATAAAAGCAATGAAAAAAGTGATGATGTGAATAAAAGCGATGAAGAAAGTGATGATGTGATTAAAGTCGATAAAGAAATTCTTCAATGTGAGGGTGTTGATGCTAAAATGATTGACGCTAACAAGGGAATGAAAATTTAGAGACCACTCAAGAAAGTTGTTGAAGATGCTCATGTGACAATTTCTACTGTTACAAAGAAGATTGAAGTTCCTGTTACTAGTTCTTCTCGTTTATCCGACTTGGCATCCAAATTCCTAAATTTTTTAGATATTCCTCATACTTATGCAAAAATTGTTTCTCCACTAGATGTTCATGTCCACCATGAAGTCCCAAGAACTTAGGCACCCACTCTTCTTACAATACCAGTTTTTGTTATCACTGAATCATCACTTGTATACACAAACATTCCTCAATCATCACAAACCTTCACACCTCCACCAATACTGACAACACCCAATCCATCACCGATAATTGAAACTACAAATCCTCTATCTACACTTCCTGACTTTGCATCGGTCTTTTGATTCAACGATAGAATAACAGCATTAGAAAAAGAAGTTGTTGAACTTAAAAAGGACCCTATACACACTCAAGTGATAACTTTAGTTGATGAACATCTAGACACATGGTTGGGAGAAACCAGAAAAGAATTCATGAACTTCCTTTCGGAGTCACTCACGGCTAGAATCAAAGAGCAAGTAAAAGATCAGCCGCCTCAGATTCTGCCTAAGGAAGTGTCTAACTTCGCTCCACCTGTGATCAAAGTATTGATTAAAGAATCAAGTGATAAAGTTACTCTAGCAAAGGTATCTTCTCAACCACATTCTACTTATGAGGCTGCTGCTATACTTACGGAATTTGAGTTAAAGAAGATTCTTCTCAACAAAATAGAGAAAATTAAATCATATCTAACAGCTCCTGAACACTGAGATTGCTATGATAGTTTGAAAAAAATATTATGATATCGACAAAGATTTATTCTTCTCTTATGATGTATATTCATTGAAGCGTGGCCAAAAAGACAAGGATAAAGATGAAGACCCTTCCGCTGGATTAGACCGAGGGGTAAAGAAGAGAAAGACAAGCAAAGATGCAGAACCAACCACAGGTCTGAAAAATAAAGATTCAACGTCTAGCTCCTCCAAAGGCACTAAGTCTTAACCAAAACAATCTAGAAAGTCTGATCAATCAGAGGAACCAGTGTTTGTGGTTGCAGATTCAGGCATGCCACAAGATCAAGAAGGGAATCTGGGTGATAATGATGATGAACCTAGGAAAGATATTGCCTCTAGACGTGACTGGTTTAAGAAACCTACACCACCTTAAGAACCCACTGATCCTGACCGGCATGTAGGCAAGACTACACAAAAAGGACCAACTCAAAATTAGTTGATGACTCTCGCGGCTTCCACTCCTACTGATAAATCATTGAAGGACTTTGATGAATTGATGAGAACTCTAATAGACTTCTCTTCATACATCTTGAATGGCCTAAAAATTGAGAATTTAACTCAAGAAATCCTACTCGGACCAGCATTCAGACTACTCAAAGGCACCCGCTCTAATTATGCTGAATTAGAATATGACTTTGAAGAATGCTATAAGGCTCTTTTAGAAAAGCTTGATTGGGAAAATCCTGAAGGCGATGACTATCCATTTGATCTTTCCAAACCCCTTCCTTTGATCAAGCATGGAAAACGTCAAAGAGTACCATTTGAATACCTCATCAACAATGATCTCAAGTATCTACAAGGAGGAGTTTTGATTATGACATACACGACGTGTACTGCCAAGTCAAAGGCCACTCAGTATGATCTACCAGGCATTAAAGACATGGTTCCAAACATATAGAGTCCTGTTAAAGTTGCTTATGATAGATATGCGTTATGGGGTATCTCACATTGCAAAAAACAACGTAAGTCCTTCTATGCATATGCAAGAGGCGTACAATCAAGAAGATATGTATATTCTATAAAACGTATTCTGGCAGTCACTCATGTAAAGGTAATGAGGAAACATGGATACTGGTACTTGGAAGAGATTGTAGTGAGAAGAGCAGATAACGTATTATACATATTCAAGGAAGGTGACTTTCTACGACTTCGGATCAAAGATATCGAGGATATGTTACTTCTTGTGGTTCAGAATCGGCTAAAAAATCTATTAGGGGATGATGTTGTTGACTTCGCAATAGCACTAAGAATGTTCACCAGAAGTCTGGTTATTTAAAAACGAGTCGAAGATCTTCAACTTGGAAATGAAAGTTATCAAAAATAGATCAACGTCACCAAGCCTAATACTACAAGACCAGATCTCAGAAAAAGGCACCCGTACACTCCATATAAAGACCCTCAAGGATTAATTTATGTCGACGAATTCAAAAGGAACAGGTTGATGCGCTCCGACGAATTATACAAGTTTAGTGATGGTACGTTAACAAGACTTCTTTCTTCGCTCGAAGACTGAACCAAGAATATCGACATGGAGTACTTGTCGAAGAGAAGATGGAGCACATTGGAAAAGAAAAGAGCTCATTTCATGAT
The DNA here is from genome assembly GCA_026074375.1 of Tanacetum coccineum. Lineage (NCBI taxonomy): Eukaryota > Viridiplantae > Streptophyta > Magnoliopsida > Asterales > Asteraceae > Tanacetum > Tanacetum coccineum. The sequence goes on along the minus strand of BQNB010067321.1, from coordinate 7,552 downwards.
CAAGGACATCAACAAGCTGCTAAAGGAAAGGAGGATGATGAGAAGTTTGGAGAAATTTGTTGGCGGTAGACTCTACGGAACTGACCTCAGACTGCTGCAAAAAACAATATGACCTCGTCATATTGTGTTCATATCTCAAAGGTCATTTCGTATATCATTAATTTGTGAATTTGTATATATATAGTGTAGACTTATGGTAAAAATAAGGTGTGCTCGAGTATAAAATTTTCAAGAATTTCTTAGTAAATTCAAAAAATTTCTAATTATTATACTCAGCACAGTCTTATATTCCCTCAAAACTTGAGGGGGGGGGGGGGGCATTAAAATGTTCCTTATAGTGATTATGTAACATTTTGTCCCCGAACGTTTAATCAATTGATATCCAAAATATCAAGGGATTAACATTTTGGATAAGGGGAGAAAATGTGATTAAACTAAATCTAAATTGTATTGATATGTGATCATATAAAATGGACTCGATGCACTCCAACACTTAGCATGTATTACGATTACGGTGCACATGTTAAGGGGGAGATTTTAGTGATGATGAAAAAACTTCAATGTGTATAATCTTTTGATATGTATATCAAACACTTTTGATTCGATCTTTCAATTAATTTTGGTTTACGATTGTGATGGAATACCTAAAGACCGTACCAGTGTACTTAAAGTTATTAGGTTATAAGGCGGTTAGCATAGGTATTCAAATCCCATGTCGCTAGAATGGAGGGATCACCAAGGGATATCCACTAGTTAGTGTAGAAGTCCTTAGGTATGATACAAAAGGAGAAAAAGTGAGAATCGGGAATAATGCCGACTGAGATGGAACTAACACTGGAACAAACCCAACAAGGTGTTAGTTATGAAATCTAGGTAACCATTAAAGGGGTTAAAGAATGAAAAAGAAATGTAAAGATAAAGGGTGAAAAGAAAGAAGCCTCCATTAAACTTAGGCAGAAACCGAGACAATACTAATCTGTCAGAGAACCACTATAGTTGTTATATGACATTGGAAGATAGTCATGGAACAGTACGATAATGCACAACCCTCCCTAGCCACTCAAGATCTCTCAACAGACTCTTGTTTCATTTCTCATAAAGATTATACGCATTTCTATCAACTTTCTCACTCTGAGTTAGTTGGTATTGAAAAGATGGTAGTATGCTCCAGCCTTCGATCACTAAAAACAAAGTGCACTATTGAGTCTAGAGCAAAAAGAGATCATCTATAAATCTCATTAGGACACTTGTCAAATCATGCTTGCTATATCAACATGGAATAAACAAAGTTAAATTATTAAGAGTCCTACGCATTATCTTTGTGATTTTGTCAGAACATCCGAGTGATTTCATTCACTATGAAGATGGAAATCCTGCTTGAGCCAACATCAAACAAGCTCATGGTAGGTGACTTGTGTGATTCTATATGAATCAAACTTGTGACAACTGGAAGATGGTGCGATTCTATAAGAATCAAACTTGTTACAGGTTATGAATTGACGATTGTTGATGAATTTTTGAAATGATTAACACTCTCAATGTGTCACAAAACCACTTTAGCAAGTGACACGTCGATTGATTTTCAAATCAATTTTTTTATTTTCAATCGGTGAGATAGTAACTCGTTGGTTCACTCTTATCGTGTTGTCTGCTTTGAGACGTTCCGATAATGAGAACATGCTGAGTTTGATGAATCTGATACATATGTGTTAGAAAGATTCGATACTTTAGCTGGAAATCCTGTCAAGGAGATTCTTCTTAAATTGAATCTACCTGATCACAGGTCGATCCTCATGGATTCGAAGGTTACTCCAACCAACCATGGGCGAATGACAAAGCCATATTCGTCCCCCCGCTTTATTGCTAACTGTTTTAATGCAGGATATTTAAAGATGGAGGTGAAGGTACCTGATTCCAGCTGACTCACAAGATTCATAGCCACATGCTCATACCCGACCGACAAATATAAAGACATCATGAAAGCTCAAGTACATGTTTCAAGACTTCCGCTACTCTGATATCGTACGTCCTTCTTGAAGCGACAAAGTGTTAAAGTTAAAGAAATTCAAGAAAGATGCATTATTAAAGCTTTTCAAGATTATCAAATCAAGAAAGGTATGAGCATGTCGGTCCAGAAGTCACAAGTTCACGAGATGGCAAAGTCTACAAGATGGAAAAACGAGATTATGCTTGGTTGATGATCTCAAGGTGTTCAAGATCACATTCTCACATTCTAGTCAAGATAAAGAACAAGCTCACATCAAAAGTCAATGATCACTACATCAAATCACAAGTTAATGATTGAAGTTTAAGACTACGAGCTCAAGAACGAAGTGAAAACATAGTATGCTAAGTTTAAATTTTTATAAATTGGAGTGACCTCCCTTAGGAAGAGATTGTTAGAAATACAAAAGAGTGTCGGTCACTACCAATATAGTTAGTCGTAGCTCGTAGTAAGTTGTATGGTTATGTTAGAAAGCTAACCGGGCCAAAGCCCCATGGATAAGCCCACTAAGGGTTCATGGCCGGCCATTGTAAGTCATATATAAACTCTCTCCACACATGGAGAGAGTGTTGGTTGTTCATTTCTCACATTACACTAATCTAATATTATCCTTTTTCTTTCTCTCTCTAAGTGTTCATCCAACCATCTTTTTCTCTCTCTAAAACCTAAAGTGAATCTTTCCATTTATATGTTAAGATATTCTACAGTTTTCCCCTTTTCTATTTCTTACTTCAACAAAACCATCAATGACTGTATTTTTCCCCCTAGTTTCATTCTTATTTCCTACATTATTGACTTCCTCCACATTGTCTCTGACTAAATTTTTACATATTTTCTCATTGTGCCCAAATACCATACAATGAGAACACATATCAGGCTTCCATTGGTATTCCACATCAACCTTGTTGATAGAAATAATGCCTAAAAACGTTATTAATATTTTTTAACCTCTCTACGTTTTGTTAATCACAAAATGTAAAAACGTTCAATGTAAAATTAAACGTAAACAAGTAATTAGTCATAAATTTCCAATTCGAACATTTAATCACTTAAAGGTATGAATAAAAGAATGTTTATTACATTTTATGATCAAAGGAATTTTTATTCAACCTCGTATTTTTTATAAAATATTACAAACACTTTTATAACTTTTACAAAACTTCACCCTCTCTAGCATTGTTTTTACAGGTTTTCACATTTGCTTTTCATGAAATCACCAATCTTTGATTTTAAATTGTTGAATTGCCACATACATAGCATATCCTTGATTTTTAAACTTAAAAATTACTTCCTAATTTCTAGTCATCAAATATTCTCGTTTCTCATGTTTACTCTAGGGAATTGGATGTTTTTCCTAGGGTATTTTGCTTACTTATTGTTCTCTACCTTCTTAAAAGACTCCCTAGGTGATTTTACATGCTCATTAGATTTAACAAATTCTACCTTAGCAAAAATAGGTTTTCTCTGTCTAGACATAACCTCAGTCTCATTCTCACTCTCACTGTTAGATATCCAGTCTTCAATAAGTGGTTTACTAATAGACTTAGGTTTAGACTCACTAGTCTTAACTTCACTAGTTGCAACTGCAGGTACACTAGTTATTGACTCACTAAAAACATATCCATCCTCACCAGCAAGTACCAAATCATGTTTAGGGGGCATGAAGTTCCTATTATATGGAGGTGGAACTGCATGATACCCTTCACTTGTTTTGTACTTATCATTCACCTTACTATCAAACACTTGACTATCAAACCTCACACCAGTCTTGAACTTATCACTTACTTGAATCTCTAACAGTTTGCTTAGATTCTTAGATGAATTTCCAAACTTTTCTAAGGTAAGTTTTAAATCATCTCTTTCTTTTTCAGCTTTTTCAAATTTCATTCTAAGCTCTGTTAGCGCATTATCTCTCAACTTAATAACAAGTTTTAAAATCTTTATGTCTTCTTTAAAAATAGCCTCATTCTTTTTATACACTTCTAGTCTAGCCTCTACAGATTCTAGACCTGCTTTATAAGCTCTTACATTTAATTGAGACTTATTAAAATCTTTTGTCAGATTATCATAATGTTCTTTGAGAGTTTCATAAGATTTTAAACATGCTTTAGAACAAGTTGATACCTTAAAATCTGAGCTTGAAGATGTATAGGCCATAAGTTCAAAATTTGTAGGTCCTTCTTGAGCCTGGTTACTTCAATCATAGCCAAAGCCATCATACTTAGATACTAAAGCATTTGAAGTTGTTTCCTCAACTGGCACATTCCTTTTTGTTGTCTCCCTGCTTCGTTGTCTTGATACTTAGTAGCCCTGCATTCCCTAGCAAAATGACCTCTTCTGTGGCAATTATAGCATTCTACCTTGGTCTTGCCAAGGCCCAATTGTATCACGTTCCATTAAAACTAGATTCCTTTATGTCTTCTTTGAGAATTATCCTTGCTCTCCATTGTCAGATTGCCATCTGACTCTTCAAGTCCATCTCCTTAAATCATCGGATCCAATTTGCTTTGGTCTTCATTGTCTAATTTGTGAACTGTTAGACATGACTAAGAAGAAGGAGTAGATCAATGATCACTCCAGACTTTCAACATTTGGTTAAAGTAGAAGCATTATCCTTGGGTGTTATCAGCAGAAAACACAATGTGCAGGTCTTATCTGCTTCATTGTGCTGCTGTATTATGGAAGAACACAAAAAGTACGTTTTGTATGTTTTGGGCTTGTGTTAGATGACCCAATGATTCTAGCTTTCATAAATCTTTTAGATTGTTTGTATATATATCCATGCTTAGAGTTTCTAAATCTGGTTTGTTCCTTTAAATCAGGGTATGAGTCTTCCATTCAGATGGCAGACTTCTTAATAACTTCAGATTCAAATCTTCTTGAGAAATAGTTTCTCTATGGATCTCTAGCTGAATGATAACTTTTACAGCCTATCATAAATCTGGTCAAGTCCTTCTAAGCTATTTCCATTGAAAATTCTCATACTACTGTTTAAGAAGTGTCTTCTATACTTTCTTTGACTCCTTATTACCTCCAAATCTCTTCTTAATAGCTTCCATCAGAGACTTGGCACTTTTATAGGTATTGAACTTTAGTTGATGTTCATTAGGGAGAGCCATCAACGGAGTACCTCTTGCTTAAAACTCATTCTTCCTTGCAAGCTTCTGATCTGCAGTAGTAGGGGGTACTGCTGTCTCAACACCATCAACAGTTCTGGTTGGCAGAGGCGAGTCACCATTTAAGATCACTTCCCAAAGAGCATAATCGGTCATTAAGAATTACTGTTCGATTCTCATCTTCCATAGCTCAGATTCATTTGGATTGAGCACTGGAAGTTTTACAGCAGCAACCATTGGTGAAGATACTGCCTTCATGTTTTCTCAAACAAATAGATCTGGTATATGTAGATTGTTTCTTCTTATTCAAAGTTTCTCAACAAGCTCTGATACCACTTGTTGATCCCACTTGAATTGATCTTGCTTAGCTTGTAAAAGGCTTAGTTGTATTGAATAAATCCAAGACAACTATGGTAGAAACTTTGATTGAATATATCAAAGACTATCCAGAATCTAGTCTATGATACTAAGAAGAATAAGCAATAAAACAGTAACAAACAAGATTGTATAATACCAAACTTTAAGCCTCAATATATTAATACGAACACTCTTGATAGTGTTAGGGTTATACAAAACCTTGAAGCTATGAATAACTGTATAAGAATGAGATATATCAACTACATACCCTAGGGTCTCCTTTTATACACCAAGGAACCCTAATGGGCTTACAACGCCTTTTCTATACATACATATCTTTTCCTAAAATATCTCATTCTTATCACATAAGCAGTACTAACATATACACTAACAGTACTAACTAAACTCTAACAGCAGAAACTCTTCTAGCAGTAGTAACTAATACTAGCAGTAGTAACTTTACAACTAGCAGTAGTAATGACTTAGAATATTTTCTCTGAACTTCACCAGCAGTAGAAACTATAAAATAAAATAGCACTAAGATGTCTTTTAATCCCAACATAGATACTTCAACATATATACTTAACTGAATCCTAATTAGAGCCATTTTAGGAAAAACACCTTATGAACTCTTGAGAGGAAGGAAACCTACTCTTGACTATTTTAGAGTGTTTGGAAGCAAGTGCTTCATTTTAAACACCAAAGACTACCTTACCAAGTTTGACCTAAAGTCATACGAATGTGTCCTTTTAGGTTACTCACAAAATAGTAAAGCCTACATCATCCAAAATAAACACACTAGGAAAATCGAAGAATCACTCAACGTGACATTCAATGAAACTCCTCCACCATATAAGACATCACCCTTGGTGGATGATGACTTAGATGAAGAAGAAGCAATTAAGGGTACCGAAAAGAAAAACTTAGAAAAAGAGATTGACGAAATAGTCAATATTAAGGAATCTAGGAACAATCCATTAGAGAATGTCATAGGATTCCTTAACCAAAGAACCCATAGGTCACAAGCCCAAAACCAAAGTAACTTCTTTTGTTTTATATCAACTATAGAACCTAAGAACGTGAATGAAGCTTTAGCGGATGATAGTTGGATAGTCGCTATGCAAGAAGAATTAAACCAATTCGTTGCTAATGACGTTTAGGAGTTAGTTCCACAACCTATGAATATGACAATCATAGGAACTAAGTGGGTGTTTAGAAATAAGTTAGATGAGAACGGTGTTGTTTCTTAAAATAAGACTAGGTTAGTTGCTCAAGGCTATAATCAACAAGAGGGCATCAATTATGATGAAACTTATGCCCTAGTTGCTAGACTTGATTCAATTAGGATACTATTAGCGTATGCTTGTGCCTTAGATTTTAAATTATTCCTAATAGATGTAAAAAGTGCATTCCTGAACTGTTTGATCAATGAGGAGGTATACGTGGCATAACCTTCAGGATTCATTGATTTCAAAAAACTGGATCATGTTTATAAATTAAAGAAAGCTTTATATGGTCTTAAACAAGTACCCAAAGCTTGGTACGATAGATTAAAAGCTTTCCTTATTAAACATGAATATAAAATAGGAATGGTAGATAACACTCCTTTTCCTAAGAAGAAAAGTTCAAATCTCATCATTGTTCAAATATATGTCGATGACATTATATTCGGTTCGACTTGTCAAGACATGTGTGATGAATTTGCCAAAATCATGCATGACGAGTTCAAGATGAGCATGATGGGTGAACTTAACTTCTTTTTTGGACTACAAATAAAACAAATGGAAGATGGTATTTTCTTAAATCAATATAAATATATTAAAGAAATGCTTATGAAATTTGGCTTAGAAGAATCTAAACTAATGAAAACCCCCATGTCCTCCGATACCAAACTCACAAAAGATAAAGAGAGTGAGTCGGTAGATAGTACCAAGTATCGAAGGCTCGGGCTTGGTAAATGGTTTGGGATTATAATTAAGGAATAACGAATGTTAGTCTCTTAATAAAAGTGGACTAACGGTGTTAGATATTTAGGGTTTTTGGTGAGATTTGATTTAACATTAAGGGCTCATTT
>BQNB010067320.1:4147-30170 GCA_026074375.1 Tanacetum coccineum | reverse complement strand
AAAGACTCAAATGGTAACTTGGCATTGTTCTCGGTTAAACTTGCATGGGAAGAGTTAAGGAGTCGTGGTACTAATGTTACGTGGTATAATATAGTATGGTTTCCGCATTGCATCCCTCGTCATTCCTTCCATATGTGGCTGGTAATGCGAAGGAGTCTCAAGACACAAGATAAGTTGAGGCCATGGGATGTAGCTCCTAACACGGATTTGAGCAGCCTTAGATGTCCATTATGTGATCTGATTATGGACTCACATGAACATCTATTTTTTGAATGCAAATTTTCTTCCAAGGTATGACATCTTGTTTGAATATACGCTTAAATGAATATTGTTCGTCCAAGCTTGGATGATATTATGCTTTGGTTTCAATCTTTGTCATCAAGTCGATCGTCTAAGGCTGTGGTGAGAAAGTTAATTGTTACTGCGTCATCATATTATATATGGAACGAAAGGAATACAGGGTTATTCAAGAATGCTAGAAGATCACCGGAAGAAGTAAGATACTTAATTATTGTCACGGTTAGACTCAAACTTGTTTCTTTTCGGTTCAAGAATACGGGAAAGGTAAAACAGTTACTTGCACTATGGAAGATGCCTACACGATTTAGACTATATAGTTCTTAATGTAAAGCCGTGTGATTGGTTTGCTAGTTCAGTTTATGGTATGTCACATTCTGTTTAGAAGTTCGAGCTAGCTCGAGGTTAATGTGACACTTAGTCACATTCCATTGTACTCAATTTTTGGTGTTTAATACAAATTTTCCGGGGTAACCCTTTACCAAAAAAAATATGAATGCATGTATCTTTACTTATATATAGGACAGTTTATGACATGTCATCAAAATGTTCATGTCACAAAATTTGATGTTTTATATGCCACATTATTGCTGAGATGGACACATAGCAAGCATGCAGATTCCATATCACCATATTTGATGTTGTATATGCCACGACACATATAAATCATGAGGACCCGGAATTATTTTAAATTTTTTGTCACTAAGAGGATTCGAACCCGGGTTGTTGTTATGGAAATATTAGTCTCAAACACTGGATCAAGCCAATGATTGTGATGGATAATAAAAAAAAATGTCATACTTAAATAACTTATCATGATTCAAGCCTATCTTTTGACTATTTTGAATCCGGTCAGACACAATCCCCATATTAATTTCATTAACTGAAACCCTAACAAAACCCTCTACTGATCCGAAAACAATTTAATCTTAACAATAACGCGTTTCCCTAAATTAAATCACGAATTTAAATTTTTTTTGACTGATTCATTACTTTCACAAGAAGATTCAATTTCTTTGAAAAACATTTATCTTCATCATTTTGCATTTAATTTATTTGTTCCACTTTTTAGTCGTGTTTGGTTCAATTTCATTCATGTTTCAGGAAAAAATTTTAGTTTCTTAGATGATTTTTTTCACTTCAATTTACTTCTTCTCTGTTTTTGGTGGTTATGGTTGCAGGTCTAGGTGAATATTCAACAAAAACTTCATCAAGCACACCTATCTGTCCTGATCAATGCTTTCAGAAACGCAATATCCTCTAAAACCATATCCTATTCGATTTTCAAACTCACTTGTAATATTTAATAACTTTTTATTGTTCGATTGTTCACTTTTAGTTGTTTTTATTTGTTCGCTTCTAATTATTTTTCCATTGTTCATAATTGCAATATAGATAAAAAAATTTGGCTCTTAAATCATATTGTTATAATTTTTGGGGGACTGTTATAACTTTTTTTTCTCGATTGTAATTGGTTGTCACAAAGAAAAAAACCTCATCTATTTTATTCTTGAATTTTTAACCTATAAATCATATGATTATCATTATACTTGCGGTTTTTGTAGATCAGATTGATGATTCAGAGTGTAACTATCAACAAATATTATAAAGTATGTTCGATTTTAATTTTCCGTTTAAACCTTATTATTAAAACACTTACGGGTTTGATGTGTCATCATTTGTTGTGAGTGTTTCTTACAGATTAATCAAGCCCGCGACAAATCATACGCTTTGTGTAAAGTATATTTACTTAACAGTTTATATTTAACGGTTTTGATTAATTAGTTTGGATGAAAAAGTGAATCATATTTTGAAAAAGGCGTTTTGTGGCTTTTTCTTTTTCCAATGTGTAACCTGCTCGGAAAGTGCGATCACAAACACCCCCTTGCTACAAAATTTGCAGATAAGTAGTTATATGAAATCAAAGCTTTATTAATCAACAAACAAGTTTGTAAATTTTTTATTTTTTACCGTGATATCATTGTTTTCATTGTCTTATAGTTGTAAGATTATTTTTTGGTTTGGTAACTTTATCCCTTGATATGAACTTATATTGAACTTGAGGTTATTGACTTTCAGGTTGTGTGTCTCATGACCTGGATATATGCGTGTAGGATAAAGTCAGTAATATTGTTCCTATTTTGTATATATAGGTGTGGTTATTGTAGAATGTAAGTTAGTATAGGAAGGATTCTAGATCGTTGGATTTTTTTTATCAATGGATGACGTTAAGGATGGTATTGTAATTAATATGTTAAAACTAATATTATAAATTCTCATTAATGAAGCATAAATGTGGTAAATAAATTCATGGTTTTTGACAAATTTCAAACGATTTTCATTTCGTTTTTCTAGTTTCATTATCATTAAATTGATCTTTAGTACATTTTGGTGACACACTAATCTTTTTATACTTTATTATGACACACTAAATTTCTTGATGATAGGTAGTGACACATAATTTTTTTTATTTTTTTGACACATTTATAGTGTCACCCTAAATTTCTTGATACATATATATTGACACACTAAAATTTTAGTAAATTTGTAACGATGCACCAAAAATTGTAGAGCATCTTACTGACACACTATATTTATCACACTAATTTTTTTGACACATATATAGTAAGACACCAACTTTTATGATACATTCGTAATGACACACTAATTTTCATGACACATTTTTAGTGACACACTTAATGATGAAGATTTATTAGAATTAATGATGATGTTTTATTACAATTAATGATGGTCTTTTAATAAATATCTTAAAGTTAATAACATTAGACTTTTATATATCATTTTTACCACAATTCACTTTCTATTTGATCCAAACGCTTGTATATATTATGTTTGGCATATGTTTATGCAATTGGTTTTTATAATTGAAGATTCCTATGTCTGTTGTGAATCGTTTGGACGCAAGCTAATGAGGTTGTTTCGAATCGAGCTGGGTAGAAAGTGAGGGCCCTAACACACTCAATATTAATGGTTCACATAGTTGGAGATGATAAAGGGGTGTTTGGGACTGCTAATCACTTTATTGAGTGCTAATTTAGACTATTATTAAGATAAGAATAAACTTCAACAAGCTGCACCAAATGAAAAATCTTTGGAACAAGCTTTCATAATGGGCGTTTTTTTCAGCGAATGAGGGAGAGACCTACAAATCTTGCAAAGTATGCTTTATTTCACTCAATACATACAAGAAACATTATTCATACTCATATCACCTTGCTTACTAATAAACCTTTTTTTAATCTTTTTTTATCACTGTTAAACTTAAACAAGGGACAGTAACTTCATCACTTGAGAAAAACACAACAGTTTGAGGAGTATTTACAAAACTAAGGACGAGGAAGTGACAATTGCTTAAGCACCTCTCACCATTGTTTGTGGCGACCAGGTAAATTTAAGCCCGTAAACATAATAACATGTTAAATGGGTAAAAAATGAAGTGGGTCAATTGAGATAGAATTTGTCTAAAGTGAATCCAAATGCTTAAATTCCTAGTCTTTTTTTTTGAACGGCAATTGTGGCTACATGTCCCCTAGCCAGAAGGCGTAGCGAGCCCACACAACTAGGTTGGGTCCAGCCCAGAAGGCAATGACACCCTTCCCTTTACGCACGCGGGAGGAAACCCCTATCGCCCTAGACAAGACTCGAACTTAAATTCCTAATCTTCTAGTACAATCTTCTTTCTCACGTAAATATGCACAATGAATAGTTACTTCTTGAACTATACTTGTAAGAAGCTTTCGACTCATTCGGAACCTCTCTTTGAAACGTGTTGCCGAATACATCAGATTGTTACTAAAATAGGCTGCATCTAAATGTTCATGAGCACCATAGTGATCACGATTTATGTTGGTTCTCTTTCCCTGTTTTGGTTGTGGTAAAGAAACCCACAATGACAATGGTTAGCTAAAGAAATTCTAGTCACGTCGGATTTTTCTTCTTTTTCCACATGTAATTCTTCAACGTCCGGAAGCGTTATTGGTTCGTAATTCGTATCCATAATACGTTTTGTTTGAATTATGTAAGATTAAGTTTGAAGCTGAGTAAAGAATGAGGAGTAGAGAGTATACTATTTGAAGTTGTATTTAAAATTTTTGAAGTTTAAAAGATATTTATAGGTGAATAAAATAATAGTGGGAATTTTTTTTATATAAGTGTTGTTACAAATCAGGGGGCCCACAAAAAATACAACGCCCCAAAAACAATTCATTCACCATCGTGAGGATTTTTCTTGCATTTTGGCGCGTGAGGATTTCGGCTTACATTGGGGTCATGCGTGAGGAACCTTTCACGAGGGTGTTTGTGAGGCTTTCACGCCCCTGGTAAATGTAGCCTGGCAGCATATACTTCATACATACTACTTGTGAATATATTTCAATTTCTTCTAGCAAGAGAAACAAGTTTTAAAAAGAAGAAGAAAGATTCAAATTATCATAGTAATGAATAAGTAAAGGGAAGAGTACTCATTGAATAATAATGTAAGTTGTAGGTTTACAACAATACTGGTTTACAACAATACTCATTGTTAAAATCTCACATTGACATTTGATCATGTTGAGTTCAATGTTTAAACAAGTAACTATAAAAATAAGCTACATGCTAATTTTATGATGTTAATTCGAGCAACTTTGGGCTGGCCGGGCTACGCACAACTTTGTGTAAGACAAGGAATCATGTTTTCTTGAAGTATACCAACTATTTATAATCTAGTGAGAAGCCATTTTTTCTTGGTAACGATACTCGCTAAACCGATACTCGTCACTCATCACAACATACTTGAAACAATATAATCGCTAAATCCGTACACTTATTAGAGGTCGCTGGGAAACAACCAAAAGCCGAAAACAACAAATGTGTGCCAGAATTCAACTTTTTATAAACAATGACACTAAAACAACTATAATTAGATCGGAATCAAAGAAAATGGGAGCAACCACCCCAAATGAGCAAGCAACACTTCCCATCCATCATCATTCCGCTCGAGATCATTCGATAAAAAAGGGTGAAAGCTATACATACGCAAGATACATTTTCAAAAAAACTGATCTACGTAACATACTAATTTTATAGCCGAACATCGCAAATTGACTTTCAAAATTTTACCAATATACGTAATATGATCGGGTATGTGACGTTTTATGTTATGATTAAAAAAAGTTACTGTTTTGGTCTATGTGGTTTGCGTTGACTTCCATTGTTAGTCCATTGACTTTTTTCACTTAGAAATGTTACGGTAATGGTCCTTGTAATTTGCGTTGACTTTCATCTTTAGCCCCTCGACTTTTTTCACTCATAACTTTTTTTTACTTTTTTTTCAATTATTCATACAGTTTTTGTTTGTTCTTTGTTTCTTTTTTCAAATTACAAACAATGCATGTAATATGACCGGTATGTTACTCGTTTAATGCCTACCACTTGAAAAACTACATGAATGGTCACTTTTACACTCATACTTTAACGCAACGTTTAGAGTTTTTTTTCCTTTTCTTTCATTTATTCATACAAGTTTTTGTAATATTTTCTATATTCTTTTCTATTATATTCAAAGTGATAATTTTGTTTCTTCACTTTTACACTTATCATATTTATACTAAAACATGACGTTTAGAAAAAATGATTTTTATGAATAAAAGTCACATCAGGGTTGTTTAATGAACAAAACTGAAGTCAAATGAGGGCGTTAGTTTCCAAAAAAGTTTAACGCAATGTTTAAATTTATTTTCCTAAAAAGATTTTTTTTCTGAAGTTGCGTTAAAGTATAAGTATAATAAGTGGAAAAAAATTGTGTCAGTTTTCTAAGCTGTAAAAAAATAGTGTATTAATAAATGAAAAAAGTAAAAAAAAAAAATAGTGTAAAAAAATGTAATAAGTATAAAAAATAATATGTGAATAAGTGTAATAATTGAAAAAAAATAAGTGTAATAAGTGTATGAATAAATGGTAAAAAAAAGTTTGTAACTAAAAAAAAAGTAAAAAAAATCAAGACTAAATGTTTATGTTTTATGTGTATGTTTTTCTATGTAGTTGTGATCACTGTTTATAAGGATTTACTCAAACCCTAGTCAATAGAAATTATGAGAGATGAATTTCCCATTAATCTCTTTCATAAGTATCATTTATCATTTATAATTGTAAGAAATTAGTGGTTACATGAACAATTTAAACGTGCTCATTTAATGCAGTCAAACATGCCATTTGAGTAGGTCAAAGTGGTTACAAGTTGAAACTGCCCAATTAATAGGTCAAATGGTTACAAACATTTAATGTTGAAACCGTTCATTTAATAGACATTAAGCTAACCACTAAAAGAGTCAATCATTGAGTTGATGGTTTGGAGGTAAAACCCTTGCTGGTTTGGAGCAGATTATGCCGGCAGGCTCTCGTTTGTTGGCTTGAGAACAGTCTGCTACTCCCTCTGTTGTCCCTCCTTCTCAAGAAAGTGAAACTTTTGTGGATTTATCTGCCCAGGCGAGCCTTCAGATCCGTACTACTATGGGGAGGTATGTATACGCATCCTTAAGTACTTTCTGAATTTCCGCTCCTTTTCCTAATCATTAATTTTTTTGTTTATCCTTACAGCTCTAGCACTTTGAGTGCTCCGGTAGATACTGCCGCTACCACCACAACCTCCACCAAGGCCAAGCTCTCCACGGATGTTAATCCGGATCTGGCTGGTCCTTCCCAGCTTGAGGAGTCAGAAGAGTCTGATGATTCTTTCTATGATCTTGCTACCCTTGACCCTTCTGAGGCGAAGCGTTGGTATGTTCCTAGGAGGAACATTACTAATGATTCGTTGTTAGACGATGGCTTTTCCTGCTGTACCCTGGTGGACCGCGTTGCTCCCTTCCCCTTCTTCTCTGCTCTTTGTTCCATGGATTGTGACCAATTATATACGGAGTTTAACGTGGGGGCAGCACGGCAAATATGCCTTGGGTTAGAGGTGAGGTCCAGTGCGAAGCATAAGTTGGAGCTTAAAGAAAAACTCAATGCTAAGTATGCTGCACGTGGTAAGTTGTTGGAGAAGAAAGACTCGAAGATCCTCAGGTTGATGTCTTAGCTGTCAGAGAAGGAAGCTGAAGCCGCAGAGGTTGTTCATCTCCGTCACCAAGTTTCTTCACTATCCGGGGAGAAGTCTGCTTTGACTGCGTAGGTGTCAGCTCTCAAGGTCACCATTACTCAGAAGGACCATGACATCACTCATCTTGAGTCTGCTCTGAATGATGCCCAGGTGGCATGTACCGAGGCCGGGACTAAAATTACTTCATTGGCATCTGAGCGTGATAGGCTTGCTTCTGAGGTATGTCTGCGCCTTTTATTCCGCATGTATACATATATTCCGCATGTGTCTATTTAAATGTTTTTATAATGTGTTTTTTGTAGGTTTCTTCTCTGCGTGCCGCTTTTCAGGATTTCAAGGAGAAAATGGAATTCATCAGGAAATCAGGCTCGGAGTTGTACAAACCGTGTAGGCCGGCTTGAGGCACACGTGATTGGATGTCTCCGGCATATGGAAAGGGAATTTTATCCCACCTACTTGACTCTTTTGGTCGGAAGGAGGTGGCTTCTGACCCATGGGATACAACTTGCTCTCCTTAAGTGCTTAAAATCTTTAGAGTATCAGGGCATTCTTGGTCACGCTTTAGGCCGGGCCGTTGATTTTGGCATGCAAGAAGGTTTAGAGGCCGGTCATGAGCATGGGGTTACCGGGAGGAGTCTTTCCGTGGTTGATGCTTATAACCCGAAAGTTGCCAGCGCAGATTATGTTAATGCGGTTAAAGCCCTTGAAGACATACATTTCCCCTTGGTGGATCTGTTGAAATCCAAAAAGGATGCCGGGATGGATGAAGTTCTTGATTGCTTTCTTTTGGACGGACCCCTTACTGAACTTCCAGATGCTGCTTCTTTATAACCGTGCATTGAGCAACTTTCTATTCCCATTCATCATGCTGGTGACAAACCGGCCGTCGGGGAGACCTCCCTATCTTTTGCTTTGATGAACGTCCATGCTCGTGCTGAGGGGGCCAAGAAGCATATCGCGACTCTTCGCCAACTGATGATGGAGATAGTCTCCGCGCCTCTGTCTTCCCAGACTTGGGTGGGTGAAGCTAGTATTTCTGCGGCCCTTCTCTCCGTTGAGGATTATGCTGAAGAAGACACAAATGAAGCCTTGGGAAGTGTTGTTTCCGTCCCCCATCTTGAGCGTTGTTGCCTTTAGTTTTATCTCCATGTTATGACTGCATGTGGTCTGCTGTTGTATCTTGAACACTTAGATCTTTTTTTCTCTTTTGTATGTCGTGGCCGTATGTGGCTATTTCTGTTTGCGGCCTGTATGTAATATGAACGTTTGTTTTTTTACCGCGGCCGTGTGTTGGCCTTTTTGTTGCGGTTTCTAGCTTATCATGTTAAACATGTTTTTAGGTGGATGCTGGTGCGTCCGTCTTTATTATAACAAGGATGTTTTTCACAGGTTATAATATTGCTACCTTTTTATTATTACCGTTGTACGTTCGTAATAGATAGTCTTGTGAATATTTGTGGGTTATTCTTCCGGTGCCGGGTTTGCAATACCTCTTATACACCCAAGCGAATTTTGAGGTTGCTCAACCTTTTATTATCCAGGATAATATTACTATGGAGTGTGGTGTAACACCCCCATTTTCACAATATAGCAGCGGAAGCTAATCTGAGGTATTACTTCATGGATACAACAATCATAATCATAGAAAACGACTTTAAAAGAGACGTTGTTGGAAAATTTTAGTTATCATTCATTATAATCAGAGTTTTTACAAAATGCAGGTCCCAAAATCTAAAATATTATGTTTGAATGATAACAGTTCAGCCATCTTCGAGTCCATGCCACTCCGTGCCGCAACTTGCTTAATTACCTGAGATAAACATGCTAAAAAGGGTCAACACAAAGGTTGAGTGAAATTCATAGGTTTGAAATGTAATAGTTGAATACAAGTTATAGTGGAAATATTGGTATTACTGGGATAATTATCATGGAGAACATTATTCAGGGTGAACAGTATTTATCATGGGAAAACGTTGAATATTATCTTTTGGTTGAATGCAAGTTCAAGTATAATGGTAATAATTGCAACGAATACAATTATCATGGAAATTCAGGGTAACATTATTATTGCACCTAAGCTCATGACATCAATACATTAACAGGGAAATCACCATAGTGATATTGGTGAGGGACAGATGTCCCCGTGGAAAAGATAACTTGCCAAGGTTATCTATTAGGACAAATATAGTGCGTTTGGCTACCCCAGGCACGAGTATACAAACGGGAGCCGTCACCCCCAATAGATCTATTCACAATATTTGCGTTTTCACTGCAAATGCAGTAATTAGATTTCATGATATGGAAATAATGGCACTGGAAGCTACTTGGGCAATAATATATCTGGATAGCATACAGTTGGAAAACCACTTGCATTCATGGTTTATAGCAGGTATTACAGGTTTATAAAGTATTGAAAAGATTGAAATGTGGGATTATGAATTCATTAAGTCTTTGAAAAGTAATCACATTGTTATAAGATAATTGAGTATTTAAAAGAGTTTGTAACAAGCATGTATCCCCCTCGCGGGTTTATAAAACATGTAAATAAGTAAAGGCGAGGTTATGATACTTAACTGGTAGGTAGATGTTATAATATATTTTGAAATGAAAGCTGCACGTCCTTTAGCACAATCTTAACCAGGGAGTTGATATAGTTACAATGATATTAATTAGCCATGTCACACAACTGAGTAGGATATATTTAAGTCTTAGGAAGATTGTACTTTAGAACTTTGGTTTAAGAGTTATGAGTTTGATTGAAGAGTTTGGAATTATTGTATCACCGTTCGGGCCATCATAATTCAGAAGTCATTCAGTAAACGTTTGAGGAGCTAGGGCACTTTAAATCGGAACCAACAACAACTCAGTCAGAACGTAATACTAGATGAAACTTCTTAATATGAAGCTCCCTAGTATTGTGGTACAATATAGCTTCTGGATTATCGGTTTTAAGCGTTTTATTCAATATCTGGAAATGTTAAGCACAAGAAGCATTAATTAAATTTATGTCTGGTAAGGTTTTAAACATGATTTTATACTTTTTCAAAATGTTACATTTTAGACCCTGGGGTTTGAAAAATTGCAAGTAGGTCCTTGGAGTTTGCATTTTTACGACTTTGGTCCTTTAACTTTGGAAGATATACCAAGTAAACCTTGGACTTTGAAAAGTAACATAATAGACCCCTATAGTTATAACTTTGATAAAATGACATATTCAGCCCCTTTAGTTATAAGTTTTAGAAAGTTATGATATATACCCCTTGCATGGATTATAATTACAAAACATGTCCAAATTGCCATGTAAGCTTATTTTAACATTTCAATATACATTTATAAGTTATAATAAACTAAAATATGAAGTTTTAACGTAACGCAAGTTTAAAATAACTTAGGCTAGGAAGCCAAACGGGTCAAATTAGGGTTTCAAAACGTAAACGCGCGGGTTTTAAGTTCAACTTCCTTCATTAATCAATAAAGTGGTTATTTTAACTTAGTAAGAAATGCACTTTTTTATAATAGTTTATAAACGAATAATTTATGTCATTTAAAATTGTAGTTTTAAGAAAAACGCGAAATTAGGGTTTCGGGTGTACGGTTTTGGATCAAAATGGAAAATGAGCATGAATTGAGTTATGAAACTTTAACAAGAGTATATTTAGGATCATATGAACATTATAAGGGTGTAGGAGCAGAAGTAGAACATTCAAAACCTGGGTTTGAGCTTCAAGGAGCAAAAATGGTGGAAACGGGTCAGAATCGGGACTTTCGGCTTCGTACGGCTAGAGTAACGACTCCCGGGCTTCGTTTCTTGGTTTCTTTTGCTTCCTTTCTGTACTTGAGACTTCTTAAGATCACTTAGGATCTATTAGAGCAAAGGATTGCTTCTATAATGGGTATGAGATAAGAGAGTGGGGGATGAAGAAAAATGAATGATTTAGGTTCCTATTTATACTAGTTCAAGACCAAGGTGACTAAGGAACCTTTGTAATCTGATGTGAGACACATGGAGGGTCTAGTAGATGAGGTGGAGAGTCTATATGATGAGTATGCATGGTAGAAACTAACTAGAAGGTGTTGGAACATACAAGTGCTTGCCGCGGCTAGTAACAAGAAAGAACAAGAACCATGTGCAATTTTTAAACAATATAAATGGAAGATATTTGAAGAGAGGTGCTTGTAAGCTGCTTGAAGGTTTCTAGAAGAGTTCTTGGGTGGTCATTTGTATATGGTAGCAATTTAGAGGGGTTAAAATGGTCATAGAAGCAAACCGGGTCTATTTTGGGTTCGACGGGTTCTTCAAAGGTTTTAACAAGGTACATTGTGTTAAATGATTTTAAGGCATGATGAAATTGGTTGTTAAGGTCTGGGATTAATAGTGATTTGCAAATATTAGTAATTTTGTTTGGGATAAAATGGGATTTAGATTGAAGAAAGAAAAGGGAAGTAACGGGTTAATAGGGCCGTTTATGGTTCTCTTGACTTTTCTTGGCTATATGTTGCTTACTCTTGATTATTATGGATGGAAATACAAATCCTAGGGCTTTATTATAATCTATTATAAATGAAGTTTGGTCGTTGGTTTAAGTTATAATTGGGTGAAATTGAGAATACGGTGTCAAAGTTACAATTTAGGGCAAATATTTGGTTTTCTGGATTCGTTAAGGTTTACTAGGCTTGATTCTTGCACATTGCTCACGTTATGATACGATAATGATTTTGTAAATCATTTATGAGTTTAAATGCGACCTTGGTTGGTTATTTGGGATTAGAATGGTTAAAATGAGTCTAAAACGGGTTAATGACATTTAGGTACCCATTTAGGGTTTTTTAGGATTGTTGTACGTACAAGTGACTTTAAAAAATGATGAAGTAATGATGAATAATGATTGAATAGGATTGATATGATTGTAAAATAAGTTATTTCAACTTATTTGAGAGTTGGTTTGGGGTTATGATGGATAAAAACCAAGAAATGGGTCATGATTTACTATTTTGCTCGGGTTAGGGTTTCTGACTTTTGAATTAGGGTTTTAAGTGTAAAATGTGTATGAAAGCTTATGAATAGAATAATTAGGGTTTACACATTGTATATTGAGTGTAGTAGCTTGCACAGGAGTGGTGGTGAAGAAATTAGAGGTAAAACGGAGGTAGAACGGCTATTTTAGATATCATGCATTAATGACTTGTATATTAAGCTTTAAACTATGTACCTTTCTTCTGGTGGGAATGTTTATTCACTTGATATAGTTTGTTACTTGTACCTATGCTTTAGTAGCCTATTCTTCTCTTTAGAATTTTATTCTTTTTATGTGAAATTTAGGGTTTAGAGGTATACGATTACGGTTTTTTTAAAGCCCGTTTTGATATATCGTTGTGTGCTACATTATAGGAATAATGTATTTGTAATAAGAATATGTGGATATTGACTTGACATGTTATGATATTTGCTTGACATATATGAAGATAAGGATTGCCATAGATAGGTGCAGGTGAGACTCATTACTTTAGTTATGCATGTTACCTTGCTTAATGAGATATTGAAATGCAAGTAATGTTAATAAGCGTAAAATTTCCCAGTTACAATTTTGATCATAGTAAAATAAGTTTTGCGGTTTGATGAAAAGTCTAGGGCTTGTTATAGTACTCCACCTTACAAAATCTCGTCCGAGATGTATTTAACGTTGAATTAGAATGAATTTAAGCTAGGCTAATCAAGGTTTACAATTTAACGTGTATTGTGATACATATATAATTTATGTTGTACACCAATAATTATAATTATCTCCTTTGACACGTCTACTTATTTTTCAAGGATTCCATACCTCTTGGTGACAGTCAATGAAATTCTCTGGATTCTGGTAGAACTTGGGGGGATAGAATACGTCTGCGCTACCTCAGATCGTAAAGAAATCATTATTCATTAACTTTTTAAAAAGTCATACATCAAAATAAGTATGCTATCACAAGTCTTTTCAAATTTTCATTACTAGTGGTATGAAATCATTTGACTATGTATGATTCTTGTCGTTGTTTCCTTGTTATTAAGTTGCAGAGTACTTACAGAGATTTTGAGTTAATACGAAGATCATAGAATGGTGATGTTAAGGATGATTATGAATTTGTAAGAGAGTTGGCTAATATTGAGGGTTCATATTTTTGGAATAATTTATGAACAGATGATGAAGGTAATGAAGGTAATAATGATAATGATTACGGTTGTTTTGTACTAACGGATTTGAAAGAAACTTGTTTGTACGTATGTTATATACTTAAGCCTACTTATTTATAATTAGTCACTTACAAAGAAGCGTTCCAACTCTTATAACTGAGACATTAAAAATTCATAGTTTCAGGGCGATTTATAATTTTCCTTATTCAAATGAAGAAGCATTCTAAATCCATTTCAATAAGTGATCTATAAATCGTCTACCTAAGCATAATTCATGGATATGGTAATGTGTAGAAAATGATATGATCATGAATTGATTGTACTGACGCCCATATAATCGAGGATGAAAATTTATGTTGCAAGTTTGAGGGAGTTTCGAGTGAACTATGATAGAATTGACGAGTTTTGATACCACCAGATAATAAGATGTAACGGAATTATCACTTTATTATTTCTTAGATAACTTTACATACGAACTTTACATATGAAAAAGAGTTGATACTTATGAGATTTAGTTGAGAGATAGAGTGATGGAAAATAGATGTTTTTAGCTCCTATAGTTTCTAGTCTGATGGCCTACTTTGTGGCAATTCTGACACCTAACAGTTGCCGGTCTGTGTGATTGCCAGAGTAAACTACTACAAAGGGATGAGGCTCCATCATATCCACGGTTTCCACTAGCCTTAAAGATTTCCTGCCTTCCATTTTGCTGCTGATGGTGATAATTGTTGCGGTTGTTATTGTTACGGTTATTTGGGTAGTTATTTTTGTTAATGTAATTGTTGGAATGATTATTGTTGTTGTGTTTGGGATAGTTGTTGTTGTTGGTGGTGTTCCTTCTATCATCGATCTTTCGTTTGTGATCATTGTGTTTTCTTGCACAAAATTACGCTGATTATTATTCTGGGCCAATTAGTCGGTGAGCTATATGGTGGTTCTTCCAGAGTCTGAGGTTTTGAGCGTGGACGTTTCTTCATGCTTTGCGGCACGTCCCCGATTAAATAGCTCTCTATAAGTTTTCAGAATTGGCACCATGTTTGGACATAAAAATGCTAATTCTTGGAATCCATCTATATAAGTCTTGAGAATCACTTCCATTTACAGTTTGACCATAAAATTCATCTTCCATTTGTCTTGATTTAGTTCGAGGACAGTACTTTTCGTTAGAAGCTTTTTAACTCTGTCCAAAGTGATTATAGGGTGGGCAATGTGCCTGTCCACCAGGACAATCAAGGCAAGTCAGTTAATAGTACCAGTAGCAATGTTACTTTATTTTCCTAGCACCTCTTGCTTCGAGAGATATGATTCAGTTCGTTCAAACCAGGAATAGGCCTATGCTCTTCCGTACCATTTAAAGCAGAAAAGAATGGTTCGACAGCTGATAAACTCTTTGTAGTTTCCCGTTTTCACTGTAGGAGTTTCCAGTAAGATTGTTGGGATTACTAGCACTTGCTATGGCAGCAGTCTGTGCTTCCACGGCTGTAGTAAGATTAGTAATCAGTTGCCGGATGGCATCTAAAGTTATGGCTGGTGTTTCGGATGTTGACGTCCTTTTGGGAGGCATTCTATAAAAGAACATGTAGTAAGAATGACATCACAAGTTTAGAAGGTTAATATTTTAAAAAAAACAAAAAAAATGTGATGCTTAAAATGCTAAAGAGAAGTTCTTATTTTTTGAATTTTAAGCACTTAGAGGTTATGTGTTTATGATTCATGAAGACGGGGATGGATAATCGATGCAAATTGGTGAAATGATGATGAAAGAGCGATAAGTTGGAAACAATAAGATACGAAACGGGATTGCCTTTATAAATAACTTGCCTTCTTACTGTACATAGTCAAGATTTGACAAGCGTTTGTATTTATACCACACATCCCGTGCTTAGGATTAAAGCTATAAAACTATTCTAGAGTTTGTGATTCTGAGCCGGTAGATGGAAATCTATGATCTTCCTGATTCGTTTGGTGACGAGCTTGGATTTTCTCAATGATTTGTTCAAGATCGGAAATTCTGTAATGAGCAAAGGCAATCTTATCCTTTTGCCCTAACCGTTTCTTTTGAAGTTTGATAATCTGAGTACGGATTTCCTTGAGTTCAGTCTTTAGTCGTTCCATTTTAATACGTCCTTATTCCATTTTCTCCATGCGGTGGATGAAATTGAGTTCGTCTAAATAATTCAAGTTATTCTTCGATTAGTTCTTCGTGCAGTTTTAGATGCATACTTAACTGAACATTTTCCCCTATTTCTATATTTGAGGTGGGTAAGGAGTATAACACCCAATGTGGAAGACAGGGATATCCAATCACAGGTTTGATTCCGGATGAATTAGATTACGTAGTTGAGGATAGAAGATGGGAATGGATTTGCTTATTTAGGTGGTTGTAGTTATTCAGGAACAAGAAAGAAATATCGAGGATAATAGTAATGATGGTGGTAATATGGAGATGGATGTCAAAATAGTGGTTGAAGTAATGGATATGGTGATTGAAATAGGTAATTCCTTAGCATAAAATGCTTGTATGTCCTTCAAACAAGGATTATTGTAGAAAGGTGAGAATACTGGTGGGATTATATTATCTGTAGAGTTTTCCGAAGAGTTAAAAGAACTGCTTTTCGATGAAGCTGGGAAATAATCCGATGAGACTGAAATATAGTTAAGAATATACATTGAGGAAAAAGCATCATAATATCGGATAGTAGATGGTTGGGAGAAGACATCGTTCTGATAACACCTGATTTGAATAAATAACTAGTTATTTATGAAATAGCATAATAGATTGTATATGTACATATTTTTTTGTTCCGGAATTGTAGTGCCAGGAGGTCTTTGATGGCTGAAATGAAATGTGGTTATAGTGTAAGGTTTTTCTGACTTGTTCTCTATAACATGGAGGGTACCAATCTGTTAACACACCCATTTTCTACACACTATAGCTGCGGAGCTAATCTGAGGTTTTACTTCATGGGTTCAACAATCTTATTCAAAACAATCATAGAAATGACTTAAAAGAGACGTTGTTGGATAATTTTAGTTATCATTCATATAATTAGAAGTTTTTACAAAATGCAGGGTCCAAAAATCTAAAATATTATGTTTGAATGATAACAGTTCAGCCATCTTCGAGTCCATGCCACTCCGTGCCGTAACTTGCTCAATTACCTGAGATAAACATGCTAAAAAGTCAACATAAAGGTTGAGTGAAATTCATAGGTTTGAAATGTAATAGTTGAATACAAGTTATAATGGAAATATTGGCATTACTGGGATAATTATCCTTGGAGAACATTTAATATCATGGAGAACTGTATTATCATGGGAAAACGTTGATTATTATCATATGTTGAATGAAAGTCTTTAATGGTAATAATGACAATGAATTCAATTATCATGGAAAATCAGTGGTAACCATTAATATCTGCACTAAGCTATGCTTTCAATTACATTATAAGGGAAATTCACCGTAGTGATTATTTGGTTAGGGACAGGAATGTCCCCGTGGAAAAGATAATTGCCAAGGTTATCTATTAGGACAATATTAAGTGCGTTTGGCTACCCAGGCAGGCGTAACAAACCGGAGCCGTCACCCCATTAGATCTATTCACTTATTTGCGTTTACTCGCAATGCTAAGTAATTAATGATTACATGATATGGAAATAATAGCACTGGAATGCTAATTAGGCTAATAATATTTTCTGGATAGCATACAGGTTGGAAAACAAACTTGCTTCATTGTTTATAGCAGTTACAGGTTTATTAAGTATTGAAAAGATTGAATTGTGGGAATATGAATTCATTAAGTCTTTGAAAAGTTATCTATTGTTATAATGATAATGAGTATGTAAAAGAGTTTGTAAAGCATGTATCCCGCCTCGCGGTTTATAAAACATGTAAATAAGCTAAAGGCAAGAAGGGTTATGTACTTACCTGGATGGTAGATGTAATAATATTTGAAATGGAAAGCTGACGACCTTATCACAATCTTAATCCTGGGAAGTTAGATATAGTAAATGATAGTAATAGCCTCGTCACACAAAACTTGAGTAGAATATGTCAAGTCTTAGGGAAGATTGTACTTTAGAGACTTTGGTTTAAGAGTTATGTGTTTGATTGAAGATGTTTGGAATTATTGTATCACGTTCGGGACCATCACAATTCAGGAAGTCATTCAGTATCGTTTGGGAGCGTGGCCTCTTTTAAATCGTAAACCCAACAACTTAGTCAGAACGTAATACAAGATGACCTTCTTATATGATAGTCCTCAGTATTGTAGGTACATAGACTTCTGGGATTATCGGTTTTAAGCGTTTTATTCAATATCTGGAAATGTTAAGCACAAGAAGCATTAATTAAATTTATGTCTGGTAAGGTTTTTTAAACTTTGATTTTATACTTTTTCTAAAGTGTTAATTTTAGACCCTGGGTTTGAAAAATTGCAAGTTGGTCCTTGGAGTTTGTGCCATTTTACGACTTTGGTCCTTTAACTTTGGAGATATACAAGAAATACCTTGGACTTTGAAAAAGTAAATAATAGACCCCTGTAGTTATAAATTTGATAAAATGACATATATCAGCACTTTTGTCTATAAGTTTAGAAAAGTTATGATATATTACCCCTTGCCTGGATTATATTACAAAACATGTCCAAATGCCCAGATGTAAGCTTATTTTTACATTTCAATATACATTTATAAGTTATAATAAACTAAAATATGAAGTTTTAACGTAACGCAAGTTTAAAATAACGATTCGTTAGGCTAGGAAGCCAAACGGGTCAAATTAGGGTTTCAAAACATAAACGTGCGGGTTTTAAGTTCAACTTCCTTCATTAATCAATAAAGTGGTTATTTTAACATTAGTTAAGCATGCTAGGATAGATTATAACAATATTTAATCATTATAACATTTAGTTTTAAGAAAAACGTGAAATTAGGGTTTCGGGTGTACGGTTTTGGATCAAAATGGAAAATGAGCATGAATTGAGTTATGAAACTTTAACAAGAGTATATTTAGGATCATACGAACATTATAAGGGTGTAGTAGTAGAATTATAACATTCAAAACCTGGGTTTGGCATCAAGGAGCAAAAATGGTTGGAAAACGGGTCAGAATCGGGACTTTCGGCTTCGTACGGCTAGAGTAACGACTCCCGGGCTTCGTTTCTTGGTTTCTTTTGCTTCCTTTCTATACTTGAGACTTCTTAAGATCACTTAGGATCTATTAGAGCAAAGGATTGCTTCTATAATGGGTATGAGATAAGAGAGTGGGGGATGAAGAAAAATGAATGATTTAGGTTCCTATTTATACTAGTTCAAGACCAAGGTGACTAAGGAACCTTTGTAATCTGATGTGAGACACATGGAGGGTCTAGTATATGAGGTGGAGAGTCTATATGATGAGTATGCATGGTAGAATAATGATGGTGTGGACATACTAGTGCTTGCCGCGGCTAGTAAACAAAGGAAATGAAACAAGAACCATGTGCAATTTTTAAACAATATAAATGGAAGATATTTGAAGAGAGGTGCTTGTAAGCTGCTTGAAGTTTCTAGAAGAGTTCTTGGGTGGTCATTTGTATATGGTAGCAATTTAGAGGGGTTAAAATGGTCATAGAAGCAAACCGGGTCTATTTTGGGTTCGACGGGTTCTTCATATGTTTTAACAAGGTACATTTGTTATAATGTTATTTGTTTCTATATATATATATATAAAATTTTTTTCACAAGTGTTCTTGCTTTTGCAGGTTTCTTCCCTGTGTGCTGGTTTTAAGGATTTCAAGGAGAAAATGGAAGTTCAGCAGGAAAAGCAGGCTCAAGAGCTGTACAACCGTGTGGCCGAGCTTGAGGCACACGTGATGGATGTTTCCGGTCGTCTGGAGGGGGAATTTTATCCCACCTACTTGACTCTTTTGGCCGGAAGGTGGTGGCTCCTGACCTATGGAATATAACTTGCTCTCCTTAAGTGCTTGAAATCTTCAGAGTACCAGGGCATTCTTGGTCACGCTTTAGGCCGGGCTGTTGATTTTGGCATGCAAGAAGGTTTAGAGGCCGGTCATGAGCATAAGGTTGCCGGGAGGAGTCTTTTCATGGTTGATGCTTATAACCCGGAGGTTGCCAGCGCAGATTATGTTAACGCGATTAAAGCCCTTAAAGACGCACACTTCCCCTTGGTGGATCTGTTGAAATCCAAAAAGGATGCCGGGATGGATGAAGTTCTTGATTGCTTTCTTTTGGGCGGACCCCTTGCTGAACTTCCGGAAGCTGCTTCCTTACAACCGTGCATTGAGCAGCTTTCTATTCCCATTCATCATACTGGTGATAAAACAGCCGTTGGGGAGACCTCCTTATCTTTTGCTTTGATGAATGTCCATGCTCGTGCTGAGAGGGCCAAGAAGCATGCCGCGGCTCTTCGCCAACTGATGATGGAGATAGTCTCCACGCCTCTGTCTTCCCAGACTTGGGTGGGTGAAGCTAGTATTTCCGCGGCCCCTCTCTTCGTTGAGGATTATGCTGAAGAAGACACAGATGAAGCCTTGGGAAGTGTTGTTGCCGTCCCTAATCTTGAGCGTTGTTGCCTTTAGTTTTATCTCCATGCCATGACCGCATGTGGTCTGCTGCTGTATCTTGAACACTTAGATCTTTTTTTCTCTTTTTTGTATGCCGTGGCCGTATGTGGCTATTTCTGTTTGCGTCTTGTATGTAATATGAACATTGGCCGTGTGTTGGCCTTTTTGTTGTGGTTTCTAGCTTATCATGTTGAACATGTTTTTAGGTGGATGCTGGTGCGTCCGTTTTATAACAAGGATGTTTTTCACAAGTTATAATATTGCTACCTTTTCATTATTACTGTTGTACGTTCGTAATAGATAGTCTTGTGAATATTTGTGGATTATTCTCCCGGTGTCGGGTTTGCAATACCTCTTATACACCCAAGCTAATTTTGAGGTTGCTCAACCTTTTATTATCCAGGATAATATTATTATGGAGCGTGGCTCCTTGCGTGTGCGTCTTAATAGTTGATATAACTTTGCAAAGTAATAATAATTTTAGGACTTTAAAACTGGTGAGGGTAGCTAATCCCCACTTTTTCATTAATATTCAAAAGACATTACAAAATAAATAGAAATTAAAATACTGCCCTCTGGAGCATCATACGTGTCGGGCGGGTGCTTACACATCATGTATATAACACTTTTTAAGATTACAGATGTTCCATGTTTGCGGAAGTTCATTTCCATTGCGATCCTTAAGCTTGTAGGCTCCCTTTCCTAATGACTCCGTAACTTCATATGGTCCTTCCCATTTAGGGCTAAGTTTTCCTCCGTCCTTGGTGTGGCTTGCATCATTGCTACGGTAGACCATGTCCCCCGGCCTGAAGCTTGTACTTTAGACTTTAACGTTGTAGTACTTTTCCATCTTAGCTTTACTTTTCGCCTCTTGAATTGCTGCTTGTTCTCTTTTTTCTTTTATGAGGTCCAAGTTTATTTCTAAGGCTTCGTCATTCTTCGTCAAGTCTACTTTCGCAGTCCGGAGTGTTGGCAAGCCTATCTCTCCTGGTATGACTGTTTTTGTTCCGTATGTAAGTGAAAACGGTGTCTCTCCATTGCTTAATTTTATCATGGTGCGGTGTGCCCATAGGACGTGTGAGAGTTCTCCTATCCAATCCTTGCTTCTTTCATCCAATCGAGCTTTGATTCCTTCTCCCAGACTCCTGTTTGCTCTTTCGACCAAGCCATTTGCTTGTGGGTGCTTCACGGAGGCAAAACACTGGCGGATACACAGTTTTTCGCACCAGTCTTTGAATGGGTTATCACGGAACTGCTTTCCATTATCCGATACTATTTCCCCTGGTAGGCCAAATCTGCAAACAATGTTGTCCCATACGAACTTCTTCACTTGATTGCCCGTGATAGTCGCAACAGGCTTTGCTTCAATCCATTTGGTGAAGTAGTCAATAGCTACGATCAAGAACTTGACTTTGCCTGGTCCCTCCGGGAAGGGTCCGGCTATGTCGATCCCCCATTTATAGAATGGCCACGGAGACGTAATGGGGGTTAAGTTTTGTTGCGGATTTCTCGTTCTTTCTTGTTCTTCGAATATATCAGAATATCGTCAATGAAGACAATAACGAATTTATCCAAATATGAATGCGGCAGGTGCGTTGGTCAAACCAAACGGCATAACTTGAAATTCGTAATGGCCGTAACGAGTTCTGAAGGCAGTCTTTGGAATGTCTTCTTCTCGAACCTCATATTGGTGATAACATATACATTTTTTAGGTTCGATTTTCAGAGTAGACACTCGATCCTTAAAGCTGGGGATTTCAAATAAATATAATAAATCATCAATTTCTTAGGAGTGGATATATGTTCTTCACCGGTTGTTTATTTATTCTCCTGGTAATTCAATTCACATCGGGGAATGATCCGTTATTTCTTCTTGACAACTAGAACGGAGCTCCCCAGGTGAGGAAACTGGGTCTTATGAAGCCTTTTATCGGACAGATGGTCTTATAAAGCCTTTATCGGACAGCTCTTTCAGTTGCTCAGATAACTCTTTCATCTCGGAAGGCGCCAATCGATAAGGTGCCCGTGCTACAGGTGCAGCACCAGGTACCAAATCAATTTGAAACTCCACTTGTCGAGTCGGAGGAAGACCCGGCAAGTCCTCAGGAAATACTTCCGAAAAGTCTTGAACTTTTGGTACGTCCTCAAGTCGCTTCTTCTCCGACTTGTCTTCAACCTCTTTTGCAGTGACATGTGCCAAAAAGATAGGAAATCCTCTTTGCATGTACTTCTGCGTTTTAGTGCACGAAATGATATTTAATCGTGTCGCATTTCCCTGATTACTTCCATCATCATGTATGATTAAGGTTTCATTTCCCCAGGGAATGCGGACAATCTTCTCGGCACACACAATGACCGCTTGGTATTTCGCCAACCAATCCATACCGATTATCGCATCGAAACTACCAAGTTCTATGGGCATTAAATTTATGTTAAATGGGTGGTTTAAGAGATTCTCTAATGGCGAGAAAAATTCGATAATGATTTATCCTAGGGCGACTAGTGATGTGTCTCGGCTTAGGATTTGATATAAGATGATGCCGACTTTATAGTAAGACGGAGTGAAGGTCTGCTTAGTTGATAGGGTTACTAATTCGATTTTCAAAAGTAAACGCGTTCCATGAATACGCACACAAAACATGATATAAGTAGAAAATTATTTTCTTAACAAGAGGTTTTTAGAGTGACTACTCTCAGCACGGCATGGTACCTTCCTGAATTATACATAGTTGATCAGGCCATGTATAATTGAGGACTAACGATGCATTGCTCATTTTCGTCAAAATAGCGTTATAATTTCATGATATTCGTGAGAGTAGTTTGTAAGAGTAAATAAGGAACCTAAGTTAATATTGACGAAATTCTCATAATACGATAATTTGATAGATAATTTAAAATCATTCGTACAACTGAAATTTAAGGGAAATACAACGCTTTTTGTTCGTCCTTATGCATATCGGAGACTTTTGCCTTAGGACTCGTCTGCTTTATATGCATACTTTCAGTCCTTCAGCATTTACTTTGTAGCCCAAAAACATCCCTTCCTGCATTTCGATGGTGCACTTTTTTGGATTTAACTTCATATCTATTTGCCAGAGAGTTTTGAATGTTTCTGCTATGTCTCGGATAATTTCCACTTTCGTATGGCTTTTTATGACCAAGTCGTCGACATATACTTCTAGGTTACATCCGATCTGCTTTTGGAATGCCATGTATACTAAGCGTTGATAGGGGCCTCGGCCATTTACTTAAGGCCGAACTGGCATCTTTGTTATAACAGATTATCCCTTGGCTCGTAGATATAACGTGTTCAAGGTTCTTATACATCATTTTCCAAACACTTTCTTAAATAAATAACTTCGACAAATCCTAAAGTCTGTTTCGTATCGATTTATCAAAAAGCTTCTTCACAAAAGATTATCTTAAAAGTACGAGTGTTAGTCATTTTCAAAATCGATCTAGGAGTTTAATTTGACAACCAATAGGAGTCCGATGTTATTGGTTGTAAAAACTCGGTTTTGGGCACCAATATAAGCTCAATTTGCAAATATAAGCCTAAATTATAATTCTTGAAATATGCCGGACCATAATAAGGTCCAAAATAAGTCGTGGCTTATTGGGCCGTGAGCCTTATAAGCCCAAAACCAAGTACTTTATAGTTTTAAGTAAGCTAATAAGCTACGTAGTGTTTCGAGTTATCAAAATAAGCTATTGAAATAAGTTATAAAAATATGAAAAAAGAGGTAATAACCAAAAATACCTCCTTTTTGTTCCTTGTGGTTTTCGAACCTAAATAAGCTTTAAATAAGTTATAATAAGCTTTTTGAAAGCTTATTTTTAAGCTAGATGATAATTAAGCTACTTAGTACATAAATGTTTTTCCACCATCACAACCAAAATAACAAAATGATCAACCCTACGTGTCCTTGTCCCAGGTTCAAACCAACCAAACACCCTATATATTCATTTTGAAATTTTTAACGCTTGATTTTTAGAAAAGCACATGGCAACTAACTTCTATGCATCATTAGACATATAAAAGTACAAGTTATATTGAAATTTAAAGACTTACAAAAGAGGATTTTGAAGACGAGATTGACACAAAAATGACAACCCAAATGTTGTTTTTATAAACCCACGCCTATTGGAATCAACCCGACTTAAACCTTCATGTTTTAGATCAAAGTTGGAAATTTTATAGATTTATGTGTATGTGTGTGTGAATTCGGACGAGACCAAGGAGAGGAGATGGGAGCAAAAATTTGATGTATGTGTGTTTAAAATGAGAAATGGGATAAAAGGAATGAATATAGAAAAATCAAGGACTAGACAAGGTTCCTAAATCCTTTCCTTGTTGTCCCTTGTGTGTCTCGATCGGCTAAGGGATCCAAGGGGTCTTGGGATGCTTCGTTTTGTGTCGGGTTACCTTAATACTCATTGATTGTGATCTTAAAACGTGATCTGAAGTTTTCTAGTATTTTTATTGAGTTTAAAATCACTTTTACATGAACTTAGAATATTCACATGACATGTTTTGTAGTTAAATTGTCTTAGGTTACGTATATACCATTTATGTATATGTCAGACACGTTGTTTGACATTTTAAGCCGTTTGCGGGACAACCTCTCGGAATGAAATCAAATAAGATTGTATTCCTCTAAAAAGGATTAATATATGAAATACATGATTTATTGACTAAGAAAATATAGATTGACTACCGTTCACACGGTAATTGTTCTGACAGAATCAGTAAAAGTCAAATAGTCAAAGGACTAAAATAGTGAAAGGTTACAAATATTGGTTGCGTGATGTTTGGTGAAATTGGACTCAAAGAAGATGTGTCAAAGTATGTACATTAGATGGTATATCTACTAATAGTATATGATGTATTTCAAAAATCTTTAAATTTATAATGACTGAAAATACCAATTTTTATTATAAGGAAACACACAGGTAAATGTATAACTTACGTATGTAGTATAATCTTTTTTGGTAAGAACAGGTCGTCTACAGGGATTTGAGTAGTATTCAAATAATCAGAAGAAAAATGGATTTTAACAATTTTGAAAATAACTTTTGTTTTACCAGTGATAATAAAGATGACTACTCGGATAGTTAAAAATAATTCATAAGTGTTGGAAATGATTAAGACTTCGAAGATGGAAACTTATAAAAAGGATTTCTCGTCAGAAAACGTTTTCACAAATTAACTTGATTAACTCAAGACTTATATTTAGTTGACTAAACCAAATGTGCACTCAAATAGTCGAGTAAGTTAATATATCAAAGCTTATTTTGTTTATCTGTTTACGAAAGTGGATTTTTTGACACGGACGATAAAGATCATAAACAAATCTTTAAAACCATATAGATCATAACGGGTATTTCGACCTATGCTGATATGATTATATAATCTAAGTTGATAAGCAAAACCGATAAGATAGGATATAATAGGATTGCAACATAAGCTTGAGATTAAAGAGATCACGATCATACCAAACACTTATTCACTATTATAACATCATCGAGTAGTCATGAGAGATTTAGCCTCTCATGGCTAAGGAGTTCGTAACATATCTTGATTCCATAACAAACTTTATTATTAAACTAGTATGATGTTCTTCGTTGTTCTTGGTGATTTGATCTTGATTCTTCAAAGGATATGGTGTTTATACTTAGAGAATGATTGAAAAGAGTTTAGGACTTCATAAGGGGGATAATTGAGTGTATTAGTTGAAAAACAGATGAAGGGATGAATGAAAAGGATTGAAATTCGTCCTCTATTTATAGGTTGAGTGAGGGTCGAAGTGCGGCGTACTTGGTAATTAAATGCGAGGGGAATTAAATGTTTATTGGAGAAGTGCGGCGCACAAAAGAATTTGTGCGGCGTACTTA
>BQNB010067319.1:8948-34240 GCA_026074375.1 Tanacetum coccineum | reverse complement strand
TATATATCTACATATACATATACATATATATATGTATATATATACATATACATATATATACATATATGTATATATATATAGTAGTCCAAAAGAAATGAAGGCTTAAGTTTCGGCACATGAAGATTGGTATATGCTCTTATCCCGCATCAGTATCAAGTTTCGCCCTTCGGTCATGTTTATGTGTCAAGTACAAGCATATGGTAGTTGTCTAAGTTATGTCTGTGCAATTGAGTGTCTTCACAGAAATGTATAAACCCTATCTTAGTGGCTCGAATGAATTACAAATCAAACATATTCCCCTGTGAGGTGCTATGTTATATGTCTATGCCTGAATAATTAATTAATATGTAAACTATTGTAAAATCTAAATTTTATCCACGTCACAATAAATGTGAAGGGATTGGATAACGCCTTATTTATACATGTTTTCGGTGGCGTTATTTATTCATATTTTATCATTTCTCATAAACTTTTGATACTTAAAAGCATAAAATACTTGCAGGTTCAGTTGAAGACATCCCGAGCTCAAATCAAGCAAAGATCAAATACTTATACACTTTGAAAATCAAAATACAAGAAAAAGATGAAGTTTCAAGCTCAAAGTGCAATTGTGCGCCGCACTACTTATAAGATTGTACGCCGCACTTCTCCTCAAAGTTAAGGAATTAAAGACTTAGTCAAATTTGAGCATTAACTCTCCAAGTACGCCGCACTTACAAGATTGTGTTCCGCACTTCCTATCCTTATATGAAGAATAAATGAAGTCATAAATACTATTACATTAACACCTTAAGTACGCCTTACAAATACTATTGTGCGCTGCACTTCTTCAATAAACATTAAATTACCTTCACATTTAATCCTTAAGTACGACGCATAATTTATCTTGTGCGTCGCACTTTTACCTTGAAATCAGCCTATAAATAGAACCAAATTCTCACACATTATATACATCTTTCATACTCAATTCTCTCTTATCACACACAACAACAATCCTTTCCAACCATTCTCCAAGTATAAACACCACTCCTTTTGAAGATTCAAGATCATACAACCAAGAACGAAGAAGAACACCATACTAATTTAGTGAAATAATAAAGTCTCTTATTGAATCAAGTTATGTTATGAACTCTTTAGCCATGAGAGGCTAAATCTCTCATGACTACTCGGTGATCTTATGATAATGAATAAGTGTTTGGTATGGTTGTTATCTCATTAATCTCAAGCTTATTTTGCAACCCTATTATATCTTATCTTGTCGGTTTTTCTTATCAACTTAGGTTATATATTCATATCAGTATAGGTCGAAAGATCCATTATGATTTATGTTGTTTTAAAGATTAGTCTATGATCTTTATCGTCTGTGTCGAGAAATCCACTTTCGTAAACTGATAAACAAAATAAGTTTTGATATAATAAGTTATCTGGATCATTTGCGTGACGTTTGGTCTAGTAAACTAAATATAAGTCTTGAGTTAATTAACTTAATTTGAGAAAAGGTTTTCTAACGAGAAATCCTTTTTATAAGCTAAAGTTCCATCTTCAAGGTCTTAATCATTACCATTACTTATAAATTATTTTTAACTATCCGAGTAGTCATCATTATCATCACTGGTAAAACAAAAAGTTATTTTCAAAGTTAAAGTCTATTTTTTTTTATTATTCAAATACTACTCAAATCCCTGTGGACGACCTGGTCTTACCTAAAATGATTATACTATATACGTGGGTTATACTTTTACCCGTGTGTTTCCCTATAATAAAATTGGTATTTTCAGTCATTATAAATTTAATGCTTTTGAAACACATCAAAGTTTTTGGCGCCGCTACCGAGGATTTTTAAGCTATTCTGTAGTCAGCTCTAGAAAATTCTCTGTTAAGTTCGGAGAAGACCCCCGGCCTTCTCCTTGAAGCCCTCAGCCTTTTCCTCGAAGGCCTGTCGAAGGCCCCGTAGAAGGCCCCTCCTCGGAGCCTAAGGGTCGAAGCATCTCTACCTATGAACGTGGGAAGAACTGAGTTGGTCAAACAAGACCTGGTCAATAGGCATTATCTCCATAACTGCCACCCATGATCTCCGCATGACATGTGTAACTGCCTCCTACATCTCTACAGATTACCTATAAATAGGGAAGCCATCACCAAGGTATGTAAGCTAACTTTAACCATGAGATATTCTCTCCTCTATCTCAATACTTCAATATCATAATCACCATGACTGATTCTCACACCGGAGGCGGCTCCCGGGGGCTTCCCCCGGGCTCCGTCTAACGTAGTGTCTTCTATTTCTTATATGCAGGTTATCTTGTACTCGGCATCACCACCATCACCACCATATGATTTCTCCGATCACCATCGGAGCCTGGTATGTGCCTCTTTTTGCACAATCAGTGGCGCCATCCGTGGGACCCGCAACAATAAGTCCTGTTTTTCCGAGTCAAATAACCGTTTTCCACATATAACGGTCGAATTCAACCGCAATTCCTGACATCCTTGGAAATACCACTTAAATCTCCACTTTTACCTCTAATCACGAGGTCTTCCTCCAACCAAAAACTTTACGTTTACCATTTTAACAACCTTTGTCGGATTCAAAGGGAGTAGCCTATGTTATGGCCTGTTTGGAAAAGAAATGTTTGGTAACCTTCATATGAGCCTCTGTTGGGGTTTGTTTTAAGAAGAATGTCGAGGCCATAGCCTCTGTAAAGCCTTTTTAGAAGCGTTGCAACTTTCTCAGCAATGTGGCAGCCTTTGTAGAAGCATGCAACCTTTATGGCAGCCTGCAAACTTTGTGGCAGCCTTCACATAAGCTTTCAACCTATATAGAAGCCTCCGCATAAGCCATAAGGCTTCGTTGTATCCTTTACATTAGCTGGTAACCTATATGGCAGCCTCCACAGGAGCCAGCAAGCTTCGTTATAGAATTCACAACAGCCTACAACTTATATGACAGCCTCCGCATGAGCCAGCAAGCTCCGTTGTAGCCTTCACAACAGCCTACAACTTATATGACAGCCTCCGCATGAGCCAGCAAGCTCCGTTGTAGCCTTCACAGCAGCCTACAACTTATATGGCAGCCTCCGCATAAGCCAGCAAACTCTGTTGTAGCCTTCACAACAGCCTACAACCTATATGGCAGCCTTCACATCAACTTGATAGTTATGTGGCAGTCTTCGTAGCAGCCTAAAGCCTTTATTACAGCATTGAAGCCTTCTTAGCAGTGTTGTAGCCTTCACAACAACCTGCTACTTATGTGGCAGCCTTCCTAGCAGCCTAAAGCCTTTATTGCAACCTTCTTAGCAGTGTTGCAGCCTTCGCAATAGCCTGCAACCTATGTGGCAGCCTCCGTAGCAGCCATCAACCTCTGTTGCAGCCTTTACAACAGCATGCAACCTTTGTAGCAGCCTGCCAACAATGTGGCAGCCTTCGCGATAGCCTGCAACCTATGTGGCAGCCTTCGTAGCTGCCAGCAAGCCTTGTTGCAGCCTTCACAACATCATGCAACATTTGTAGTAGCCTGCCACTTATGTGGCAGCCTTCTCAGCAGCATGTAACCTTTGTAGCAGCCTGAAGCCTTTATTGTAGCCTTCTTAGCAGCTGTGCAGCCTTCTTAGCAGTGTTGCAGCCTATGTGGCAGCCTCCACAGCAATTAACAACCTCTGTTACAGCTTTTGTAGCGGCCTGTAACCTTCAAAGTAGCTTGCAACCTCCGTTGCAGCCTTGCGCATTTACCACAAGGTAAACATGGACCATACGTTAACAACCAAAGACACCCTTTGTGAATCTGGTATGTTTTCTAAAGCTATATTGCCTCTGTTTCATTACAAAGCATGCTCTATACATATGAGACTTTTGATGTTTATTAATAGCACTATAAAGCATCTTTTAATGAATCTCTGCTTATGAAACAATAATCATTAGAGATCGTATAACATTGGTTGAGGATACCCTATGTTCCTAGAACCTCTGTTAGCACTTTAATGTTGTTTTTAGCTTAAAACACAATCCATGCATATAAAATATGTGATGTATGTAAATAAGCCTTAAGTTATTTTACACTAAGCTTTACCATGTCACCCATGCTGATAAGTCTATTATTGATAAAGCCTCTTTGGACAAGGCATTTCACACAAGCTCTATCGAAATGACAAAGCCTCGCACTTGCTTACTAGTCTGAGTGAACACATACTACTAATATCTAAGTTGGTCATAATATACCAAGTAAAATAAAAGTATAGCCTTATCTCCATCATTAAAATTGTAAAGCCTCACTTATACGAACACCCTATTATAGACACACCGTGACACTTGTAGAGCTTCGTATATGTAGATATAAATATAGAGCATCACATATGCTGACATAAGTCTCTATCGATATAAATCCAGAGCACACATATGATGATATAAGCCTCTGTCAACATAGATACAAAGCGTAGCCTCTGTTGAAATTAACCCAAAGTGTCTATATAGAGCGTGGCCTCGGTTAAAATAATTCATAAATTTCTTTATAACCTTTATTCACATATTTCAGTAGTCTCTTCGAGACAATCACAAAGCTTCAACTTTGTTTATATAATAAATATGAGTCTCCATCGAGAATATTACAGAGCATAGTTTCTGTTAACACAATACATAAGTGTCTCCTTGACATGATCACAGAGCATAGCCTCTGCTAACATAATACAAAACAATCATGTTGTAGGCGTCTGTCACTACCATTACAGAGCCTCGCCATGTTACTAAAACCACAAAACCTTATCTCCGTGAAAAAAAATATAGAGTTTATTTTCTATAAAATATATTGATAAAGATGTCTTAACATGAATTTATAATTAACGGAGTCTTAATTCTGACAACATGCTTACAAAGCATCACCTTTAAAAGCATTATTACTGAGCTTAGCCTCTATTACATGGCTTATTCAAGCCAAAACCTTTATATATTAGGAAAATTACTAAGTGTAGCAAACTAAGTGTTCATACATGTGATGATGTAAATCTTTCTACACTATTAATGATATAAATTCCTTGCAAATCTTTTGTGTCGTTATTTATAACAAAAGATGTAATAAGGCCACACATGAGCCTTATCTTACATAAGGGGTCAGACTACGGTCCCCCATAATCTTCCCCATAAACAAAGGGGTCAAGATCGCATAATAAGGCCACACATGAGCCTTATCTTACATAAGGGGTCAGACTACGGTCCCCCATAATCTTCCCTATAAACAAAGGGGTCAAGATCGCAAAATAAGGCCACACATAAGCCTTATCTTACATAAGGGGTCAGACTACGATCCCCCATAATCTTCCCCCATAAATAAAGGGGTCAAGATCGCATAATAAGGCCACACATGAGCCTTATCTTACATAAGGGGTCAGACTACGGTCCCCCATAATCTTCCCCATAAACAAAGGGGTCAAGATCGCATAATAAGGCCACACATGAGCCTTATCTTACATAAGGGGTCAGACTACGGTCCCCCATAATCTTCCCCATAAACAAAGGGGTCAAGAATCATACAATAAGGCCACACTTGAGCCTTAAGTTTAATGGTTGAAAAATGGCCTAAGAGAAAGGTTTAACAAAAGTGAGGTGCGGGCAACCAATCCCCACCTACGCATGTATTTACGTAACTAAATCCTAATAAAAGGATAATTATACAAAGGTCACAACGTGACCGAAGCCCAAAAAGTAAATTGTTCAAAGAAGGGTGAAGCCCAGAGAGCATGAAATATTTGTATATGATAACACATAAGGCCACACTTGAGCCTTAGATTGTAAAATACTTAAAGGTCAAAAAATGGCCTGACAGAAAGCAAATTGACTAAGGACTACTACCTTGCTTAAACGAAGCCATATGCTTCAAACAAATACAAAATATACAACCTTCAAGGTTTATATTACTTAACACATTTTCATGTGCACCCATATTATGTCATTATGGTACAATCATTACAAAACAAAGCCAAGTTTATATAAAAATCTTGGAACTAACTCAGGATCTACATCCCGAAAGCACTTGAAAAACCTTCGAAAGTTTCCGGTGGCATAAAATCATCTTCGCGATGATTACCAGTATGGGAATCCGCCACACGAAGCCCAATGCCCTTCGGGGTGTGCCCTTCGAAGAAACTAAGGTAGAGGTACAAACATATTATAATAAAACTAGCTGAAATTAAAAGCGCAAGTTACAACCTACAAAAAGGGGTTTCAAGACTACTTGAGTCTAATCTCACGCCTCCTACGAAGTCGTAACATTAGACTGGGGGGCTATAATGAGGTATTCTCCTTGATAAAGTCAAATTTAGGCTATTACAAACAAGTATTGCAACTTTTATATTTGATTTGACAAAACAAAAGTAGCATAAATTGTTAGTAAGTTTTTTTGTTATGAAGTCGAAAGCAATGCATCCATAGATGTATACATTACATTCGACTAGGGGGCTTGATGACGTACCCTCCGCTCCGCTTACGAGCGTTACCGTCACTCTGGTACGTAGCTTACCATTTGTATAAAGGGTGATGATGTACTCTCCTAAAGGATGAAGCCTACGCTTTCTTCCTACATTATGTTGGCGTAAAGTCATTCACAATGGCTACCGCAAGGGAACCGCCAACCTTCACCCAAAACACTAACAAAGTCTAACCTCTGTTAAGTTTGGAGAAGAACCTCGGCATTCTCCTCGAAGCCCTCGGCCTTCTCCTTGAAGGCCCTGTAGAAGGCCCCGTAAAAGGCCCCTCGAAGGCCCCGTCGAAGGCCCTGTCGAAGGCCCTGTAGAAGGCCCCTCCTCGGAGCCTAAGGGTCGAAGTAACTCTACCTATGAACGTGGAAAGAACTTAGTTGGTCAAACAAGACATGGTCAATAGGCATTATCTCCATAACTGCCACCTATGATCTTCGCATGACATGTGTAACCGCCTCCTACATCTCTACAGGTTACCTATAAATAGGGAAGCCATCACCAAGGTATGTAAGCTAACTTTAACCATAAGATATTCTCTCCACTATCTCAATACTTCAATATCATAATCACCATAACTGATTCACACACCGAAGGCGGCTCCTGGGGGCTTCCCCGGGATTCGTCTAACGTAGTGTCTTCTATTTCTTATATACAAGTTATGTTTTACTCGGCATCACAACCATATGATTTCTCCGATCACCATCGGAGCCTGGTATGTGCTTCTTTTTGCATAATCAATTTTCTTTCTGATTATTCGAATACTACTCAAATCCCTATGGACGACCTGGTCTTACCTAAAAAGATTATACTATATACGTGGGTTATACTTTTACCCGTGTGTTTCCCTATAATAAAATTGGTATTTTCAGTCATTATAAATTTAAATTTTTTGAAACACATCAAAGTTTTTAGCGCCGATGCTGGGGATTTTTAAGCTATTCTGTAGTCAACTCTGGAAAATTACTTTAACTCCCCCTCTTTTCAAAAATTGCCGTACAGTTTTCTGAAAAACTGACCCAAACAATTTCTCCTTTGGATGCATACACGTGCTTCCAATTTTGAACTTGTTGAACCGTTACCTGAACCTGAACGTACTCTGAATTGAAGACTTTGTCGACGAAACAGAAGAGTTTCATTTGATCAAAGAAACAATCCACCTCAACACCCGAGAATTGTCTACCCACTAATTCTCAACATCAATTACTTCTTTCACTTTCTTGATATTCTTTGAAATTACAATCCAATGGATGATGAACCCATGTGGGCTGCTGACCGTGTTTTCACTACGACTCCCGGTTCCGTGATCACTATTCTTGAAACCGCAAACGAATTTGCTATTAAAGGTAACCACTTGACTCTCGTCAAAGAAAACTAATTTGATAGTAGAACCAAAACCGATCCTCAAAAACATATTCATGAATTCCTCGGAATCTGCGATATGTTTATATACAAAGATACCAAAAATGAAGCTGTCCGCCTAATGATGTTTCCCCTATCACTCACTAGAGAAGCAAAAACATGGCTGGACGAGCTCAACAAAGGAACTATCAAAACGTGGGATAAACTTCAAACCGCTTTCATTAGCTGATTCTTTCCCCCAGCTCTTTTTGACCTACACCTTGGAGAAATCCGTGCTTTTTCCCAACATGAAAATGAATCTCTAACCGATGCTTGGCTTCATGTGAAGGAAATGCTCAGAAATTGCCATGGTCATAATCTGTCCAAAGGCAACATTATCAAAATCTTTTATCATGGTCTCAACGAAATAACCCAAGAAGTTCTAAATGCCGCAGTCGGTGGTATTTTCCTCTATAAAACACCAAATCCAACTTATCAGCTTCTAGAAGATAAAGTCTTACTCAAGCTCGACTGGGCTACAAATCAATAAACCAAAACATCTCTTAAGAAAACTGTTGCTTTTGCCGATGAAGGTAACATTAATTTTGATACTTACAAAATTATGGCCCGAATGGATGCCATAACCATAAAAATGGATGCTCAGTACAAAGAACTCCAATCTCATGTAAAACAACCAACACCCGATCTTAATGATGATGACATACCTATGTCTCGTGAAGAAGAGGCTAAATTCATGCAAACTTTTTGTAAGACTCATTTTTATAATGATTACTGCGACTGAGACTCGAATCACAATAATTGGCATTCAAGCGGATAGAATGATTATAACCGAGATAACTACCGATCCAACACCGATGATAGATCCTATGATCTTCAAAGATAATTCAATGATTTCATGAAATCTCAGTAATCAACCAATGCTTTTGTCAAAGAAACATTCATGGTTCTAAAAACTCAACTCGAAACTGTAACAAAAAATCATCAAGCCTCAATCCAAAACCTTGAAACTAAGTTTGACAGACTTGCTGACAAGCAATCTGGTCGACCTTCTGGATCTCTTCCAAGCAACACTCAACCAAACCCACGAAGTAACAACTCTAAAGCTTATCAACCACCGTAATCTCGTAATGATCATGTGAATGCCGTATTCACAAGAAGTGGTAAATCATATGATCCACAAGATAACCCGAATAATCAACAAAACAATTCTGAAAACCCTATCAACTTCGATAGCGATGATGAAGACGATGAACCAACACCACAACCATAAACTCAACTTTCAAAACCAATCAAAGAAACGTCGTTACCAAAACCATACAAACCAAAGATTCCATATCCTCAATGCCTTAGAAAATAAAAAATGGAGGCCTAATACCAAAAATTCCTCGACATGATCCGAGCCGTCCAAATAAACGTACCTC
Organism: Tanacetum coccineum; assembly: GCA_026074375.1. NCBI lineage: Eukaryota > Viridiplantae > Streptophyta > Magnoliopsida > Asterales > Asteraceae > Tanacetum > Tanacetum coccineum. The sequence continues at coordinate 24,996 of BQNB010067319.1, read as the reverse complement.
TTGTCAATGTTTTAGCCAGAATGCCTAAGTATAGCAAATTTCTCTAAGAACTCATAAGCAACAAACTCAAAATCGAACAAATTTCTGCCGCATTCCTAAGCAATGAAAGTTCCGCCATTCTTCAAAACAAAGTTCCACCTAAATTTGGAGACCCTAGAAGTTTCCTTATTCCATGTAACTTTAATAAAACATTAAATTGTAATGCTTTAGCCTACCTTGGTGCTAGCATTAACCTTATGTCGTATTTCTTATATGCGAAACTATCCCTCAAAACTCTTAAACCTACTAAAATTAGCGTAAGATTAACCGACAGATCATTCCAGTACCCTGTTGGAATAGTTGAAAATATGCTCGTTGAAGTTGGTAAATTCACCTTCTCTGCCGATTTCGTTATTCTCAAAATGGAAGAAGACAACAAAGTTCCTCTCATTTTGGGACGACCATTTCTTCACACTACTGATGCAGTAATTCGAGTTAAATAGAAACAACTCAATCTTGGAGTTGGAACTGAACGAATGATCTTTAATATCAATTTTGCCATTAATCACTCTTATTCGAACGATGATACATGTTTTAGTATCAATGTTAAGGATGAAATCTTAAAAGAAGATTTCAACGCTCTTCTTGAGGAAGGAAGCAAAATCCTCCATTCCATCAAAGGAACCGTTCTCGAAGAAGAAATCTTTTTTGAATTTGATAAATTCGTAGCAATGACTGCCGATGAAATCTATGACTCTGAATCCGACAAAGAAGAACTACCATTCGAGAAAATCACCATCAACACATATTATAAAATCAAAACGTCTCTCGAAGAACCTCCTATAGATATTGAACTTAAACCTCTTCCTGATATCTTGGAATATGTACTTTTGGAGGAACCCTCTTTTCTTCCTGTAATCATATCAGCTCAACTTTTTGCTCAAAACAAAAGCAAGCTTGTATCCGTCCTTAAAAGACATAAAGAAGCATTTGCCTAGAAAACAACAGATATTCCTAGTATCTGCCTATCATTTTGCAAACATAAGATACAACTTATGGATAACAAAAAACAAGTTGTCCAAAAACAAAGAAGGTTAAATCTAAATATGCAAGAAGTTATGAAAAAAAATATGAAACTCTTGGATACCGGTATTATTTATCCAATTACCGACAATCCTTGGGTTAGTCCTATTCATTGTGTCCCAAAGAAAGGCCGTATTACAGTAGTCACAAACAAAAATGATGAACTTGTCCCAACAAGAACCGTTACGGGTTGGCAAGTATGCATCGATTATCGTAAACTCAATAAAGCAACCAAAAAGATCATTTTCCTTTATCGTTTATGGATCAAATGTTGGAAAGACTCGCAAGAAATAAATATTTCTATTTCCTCGATGGTTTTTCCAGATATTTCCAGATTCCTATTGATCCTAATGATCAAGAAAAAACAACATTCACATGTCCCTTCGGTACGTACGCTTATAGGCGAATGCCTTTCGGGTCATGTAATGCTCCAGCTACATTCCAAAGGTGCATGTTAGCATGTGTTTATACTATAACTCGTCTACTCGGGACACCGAGGGGTTTAAAGGCTTGTTGCATGCGCTAAATACAACCGTGGTGCCTACGAAAGTGGCTTTTGTATTTAATGTTTTTCTTGTAGTTGTGTCTATTTTGCAGATTAAATAAAACTGGTGGAGCTTGGATTGGTGGTTGGCATTTTACACTTGGAGACTTATATAATTGGAGTATTATATTACATGTGGTAGAATACACATGCTTGGCGTTCCGTTTCGCGTCATATCCTTCATAATTCAACCAAGAACTTAAGAACCCTGAGAAGTACCATTTTCCCTTAATTTTCCCTATTTTATCTTAATTATCAGTTATCAGATTAAGGGCAATGTTCAACTTAAGTGTGGAGGGGAGCCAAATAGGAAAACTTAATCATATCCCTCCATGTTTTACCCTACCAAAAATTTTCAACTGATATATTCTGGAAAATTAAAAAATTAATATATGCTTTATGTTCAAAATAAAAAATGAATACTCTTATTAAGGCAAATCCACCCGGATTGACACTATAACTAGCACAAAAACATTCCACCAAAATTGTGAGAAATTTAGCATTAAAGAATTCGGGTATCCACCTTTGATACCCAAGATAATTGATGCCTTTAGCTTGTTCGAGTTAAGGTTTGAATGCAATTGCAAGTGTCTCATCCATCATTACGGCTATGTATTTGTAGTTTGTCACCTTTTTTGGAGTAATGGTATTGGTTGAAAATTATATGAGTGAGCCGGTAATTTAGTAGCTCTAGAACTTGTGCTTGATCATCATTTACTAACCGCAGTGAGATTAATTTATAGACAATTCCGTATGATAAGAGGTGAAATAAATCTCAAGAAGTTCCTGTATCTGTAGCACTCGCTTTTATTACTCAAAAAATAGTATCCATTCGATTCAATGACGAATATCAAACGCATTCAAGAAAGTAAAAGAAAATTTAAATGTGCTCCTGTGATCGTAAGCCCAAACTAGAGTCTTCCTTTCGAACTCATGTGTGATGCAAGTGATTTGCAGTCGGAGTAATCTTAGGTCAAAAAGAAGGTAGAAATTTTTATCCGATATACTTTGCAAGCAAAACTCTCAACACAGCTCAGCAGACCTATACAATCACTGAAAAAGACTATGGTTTGTAGTCTTTGCTTTTGACAAATTCTGTCTTCTGGTGTTATCAAAGATGATGTAACACTGATCACTCAGACTCTTAGACAACCTATCAAGAAATAAGATGTTAAACCACTGCTTATCCGCTTGGATTCTGCTTTACAAGAATTTGATATCGAAATAAATGATAGAAAAGGTACAGAAAATGTTGTAGCTGACCACCTATCTCGGATTGAAAATGAAGAAACAAGTGATGACAACGAAGTCGAAGACAACTTTCCTGGAGGAACTCTTATGGAAATCAACACTGAAGACGAACCATGGTTTGCAGACTTTGCAAATTATTTAGCAAAGTGAAATCATACTAATGAATGAGTTTTTGCAATTGAAAATTTTTTTCTCAAAACAAAATTATTCACTACTTTGGGAGGAAACCTACCTCTTCTAAGTATGTTCTAACGGTATCGATAGACGCTGTTTTCTTGGGACCAGAAACCCTGACTATTTTAGATAATGCACACGGACCGATCGGTGGACATTATGGACCAAATACAACAGCTAAAAAGTCTTAGACTCAGGTTTTTACTTTCTGACCATCATCAAAGAAGCTCATACTCAAGTTTGTCTCTGTGAAGCATGTCAGAAGACAAGAAATATATCAAAACATAATGGGATGCCTGAAGAATACTAGTAATCTTTAATATTATGCAAGAACTAGAGAGAGAAGTGGGTTGGAAAGTTTCTAGAGAGAGAAAGATGATAATAGTATTATGTGTATGAAATAAGAAATAAAAACAACCAACCACCCTCTACAAGGCATGGAGAGGGTATATATACTACATGACAAGGCCGACCATGGGCCTTAATGGGCTTTTCATGGGCCTTGGGCCAGACTAGCTTACTAGACTAATCATATAACAAACTACGGGCTAAGACTATTATAACTTGGAAGTGACCGATACTTTTCTTGTTTCCAACAATCTCCCCCTAAGGGAGGTCACTCTATTTTACAAAATTTAAACCTAGCATACTATGCTATGTCTCTTAGTCTTTAGCTCGTAAACTTGACTTTCTCTTGTGAATATGTTGTAGTAATATTTGACTTTAGGCTCGAGCTTGTTCCTTTATCTTTACTTGTAAGTGGAGATGTGATCTTGAGCACTATGAGATCATCAACCAAGCATAATCTCGTTTTGCCATCTTGTGACTTTGTCATCTTGTGATCTTGTGACTTCTGGACCGACATGCTCATACCTTTCTTGATTTATTGACTTGAAAAGCTTTAATGTTGCATCTTTCTTGAAATTCTTTAACTTTAACACTTCGTCACTTTGAGAAAGACATACGGTATCAGAGTAACAGAAACTTCTTTGAAATTCTTTGACTTTAATACTTCGTCACTTCAAGAAAGACGTACGGTATCAAAGTAGCGGAAGTCTTGAAACATGTACTTGAGCTTTCATGATGTCTTTATGTTTGTCGGTCTGGTATGAGCATGTGGCTATAAATCTTGTGAGTCAGCTGGAATCAGGTACCTTCACCACCATCTTTAAGTATCTTGCATTAAAACAGTTAGCAATAAAGAGGAGGGATGAATATGGCTTTGTCATTTACCCATGTTTGGTTAGAGTAACCTTCAAATCCGTGAGGATCGACCTGTGATCAGGTAGATTCAATTTAAGAAGAATCTCCTTGATAGGATTTCCAGCTGTAGTATTGAATCTTTCTAACACATAAGTATAGATTCACATCGTATCATCATGTTTCATTATGGAATGTCTCAAAGCATACAACACGATAAGAGTGAACCAGCTGGGGGGGAGTATATCTTACGATTGAATAGAAGATGATTTGAAAATCAATCATGGTGTCACTTGTGAAGTGGTTTTGTGACTCCATCGAGAGTGTTAATTATTTCACAAAATTCATCATCATTCGTCATTCAATATCCTGAGAACCAGTTTGATTCTTCATAGAATGCACCATCGTTTCTTTCCAGTTGTCACAAGTTTGATTCGTTAGAATCACACAAGTCACCCTTCCATGTGCTTGTTTGATGTTGGACTCAAGGCAGGAATTTCCATCTTCATTGTGATTGAAATCACTTCGGTTGTTCTTAGCAAAAATCACAAAGGATAATGCGTAGGACTCTTTATACATATATTGTATTCACATTGTGTGACTTAGCAAGCAGAATTTGACAAGTGTCCTAATGAGATTTATGGATGATCTTTTTTGGCTCTAGACTCAATAGTGCACTTTGTTTTAGTGATCGGAGGCTGGAGCAGACTACCACCTTTTCAATATCAACTAACTCGGAGTGAGAAAGTCGATAGAAATGCGTGTAATCTCTGTGTGTAATGGAACAAGAGTCTTTTGAGAGAGGCCTTGAGTGGCTAGGGAAGGGGGGGGGGGCGGTGGTGGGGGGGTTGTGCATGGTCACTGGGTCATGAAATCTTCAATGCTGACAACACCTTAGTTTTGTTGTTGACAGTTTTATGATGAACAGGGTTTTGCCTAAGTGTATTGAGGGCTTCTTTCTTTTACCCTTTATCCTTACAATTTTTTTTCGTTCTTCAACCCTTCATGCATACCCGGAGACTTCATAACTAAAACCTTGTGGGTTTGTTTCCAGTTGTTAGCTTTATCTTCAGTCGGGCATTATTCCCTTTTCTCACTTTTTCTCCTTTTATCATACCTAAGGACTTCTACACTAACTAGTGGATATCCCTGGGTAGATCCCTCCGGTTCTGGCTGGATCATGGGATTTGAATACCTAAGCCTAACCGCCTTATAACTTCATAAATTTAAGTACATGGTCGGTCTTTTAGGTATTTCATCACAATCCTTCCAAAAACATTGAAAATTCAATCAAAGTGTTTGATATAAATATCAATAGATTTACACCTTAGAGTTTTTCATCATCACTAAAAGCTCCCCCTTAACATATGCGTCGATATCGTATTACATGCTAAGTGTAGAGTGTACTGAGTCAATTTTATATGATCACATTTCGATACAAGTTAGATTCAGTTTAATCACATTTTCTCCCCTTATCCAAAATGTTAATCCCTTGATATTTTGGATATCAATTGACTATACGTCTGGAGGAACAAAAGTTACAGAATAACTTATAGGAACTTCTTGTATATTGCTCCCTTAAATTATGAGGGTTATGATATAGTGTTGAGTATGAAATTTTGAAAGATTTTGAATTTTGTGAAAAATTCTTGAAAAATCATCGTACTCGAACACCACATAAGCCTAAGTCTTTTACTACTTATGTACATATTCACATGTTTATTATATACGAAGATTTGACCTGAATGATGAGAACATCATATGATGAAATCATATGGTCCTTTGTAGCCGCCGTAGGTCTCCTTCGTACAATCTCCCACCAACGAACTTTTCCAAGCTCCCCATTAACCTTCTTTCTTTCAAGAGGTTGTTAATATGATCTTTCTCTGTCCAAGCACTCTTCAGCGTTGCTTCAACTTTCTTTCCAAGTTATGAATGTCTTTGCATTCAACTTCGAGGATAGAACAGATTATTATCACATATGTAACTTTGAGTTCGTGTAGTTGGTGTTGAAGTTGTCTTTGCTTCCCCCTAAACCAGTAATCCTTTCTTTAGTAGATTAAGAACTTTTTGCAAGCCGCATCAAACAGTCTTGATGTATAAAGCTCAGATATCCGAAGTACACAAATAACTCGAAACCGCAACACCAATTTTCAATTAAGTCCCGGATGTTCGTATTTCACTTACATGTAGTGATGATATTAAATTGTAACACCAAGTTCAACTAAGTACCGGATGTCACATTTATTCCCCTAAGTAGTTGAAATGATAACATCTAGTCAACGAAGTCCATATGTAGACATATAAAGTTATTCCTGCCAGATACTGACTATTTAAAGAATTCATCGTACCTTTGTGTACCTCTGTCATTAAAAACAATTCTACCTTTTAATTAATAACTTATTGATTAAACCGTTTAAGATGCCTTTATGAATCAGTAGCAATCTTTCACGTTAGAATAAATATTCTTACAATACTTCCCCTAGTATCTTAAATGATGCATACTTGAAATCAAAAGATATCTCTACCCCCATGTAATTGAAATAGTGCACCCGAAAGTAGTAAGTTAAACATTGATTTTCTCTGCAGTTATGACATTTGTCTTCTCGGAATGACCTAAAATGAGAATAGGGTATGAATTCTATCACGTGTACTCATTATCTTTCTTGTATATCTATTCCTTTCCCCTTGCTGGTTTTGATACCTCGGAATCAGCAAAACCTAGTACGCACATATACTTGAGATCGTGTTCGAAGAATGAATAAGCTTAAATCTATTCTGTGAGAAAGATTCAATCTAGGTCTTAAAAATTGCAATTAAAGTCCATAAAGTTTTAACACACATGACATCTTAAAGCTTGTGTAGTTAAAAATCCATTAAACTCCCCTTCAAATTATGATTCCGTCATTAATTAAAAAACTTTATCCGTTATTTTAAAAGATTATTTGATGACGAATTCTCCCCCTCAAATAATGACCCATTTTCTATTTAAAGAGCTGTTGTCATTGAGTGAGTGGACGAATTGTCTATGAAAATCTTTTGGTTATTAATGAAAACACGGATTCATTATGAAGACAACTTTTTACCAATAAAAATAAGATTTCTCTTATTTTTGACAAATAAATGCAATGACACGTACATTAATTTGTATAAAAGAAGCACGGGTTGTGATGCAAAGTAATCACAAGCCTTTGTATGGTCATAAAGTTTGGACCATCGCCGAGAATAAATTCCGTTGAGAGGTCAAGTTTCCTTTATTGAGGAATACTTGCCTATTAACAAGTGATGACGGGTTGCTATCTGAAATAATAACGAGCCATTTGGCATGTTTTTGAAAACATTAGACACTTCTGATCAAACTTCAATTTACAGGCTCGTTTCATTATGAATGACATTTCTTCAAGATCCGTAAATCGCGCGCTATCAATTTCAGAGAATGCAATTATTTCCTCTTTTTATGTTTTTCTCACTTATGATGACCGGGTTGCTATTTGAAATAATAGCAAGCCATTTGGCATGTTTTGAAAACATTTGGAACTTCTGCTCGAACTTCATTTACAGGCTCGTATCATTATTGAATGACATTTCTAAGACCGTAAATGTTATCGATTTTCAGAAGACATGCCATTATTACCTCTTTTTATATTTTCTCAGAGTCTCCGGCTTAAAACTTCGCATTCCCAGCTTGTTGATCAGAAATTCAATTCTTTTTCGGCCAAGAGCTTTAGTGAAGATGTCTGCCAGTTGATACTCCGTATTGACAAAGTAAAGTTCGATCACCCCATTCTCAACATGCTCCTTGATAAAGTGAAATCTGATGTCTATATGCTTGGATCTGGAATGTTGAACGTTGTTGCAGCATAAGGCAATAGCGCTTTTGTTATCACAGTACATTGGAATTTTATTGAATCCAAAGCCATAGTCGGTAAGCTGTGATCTCATCCAAAGGATTTGAGCACAACAGCCGGACAAAGCAATATATTCAGCTTCCGTACTGGATATCGCAGCGCTTTTCTGCCTTTTAGACGACCAGCTAACAAGTCTATCACCCAAAAGTTGCATACTACCAGAAGTGCTATGGCGTGTATCTTGACAACCAGCATGATCCGCATCTGCAAATGCTGTTAGAGCAATCAAAGAATCCTTCGGATACCATAGACCCCGATGTACGGTTCCTTTTAGATACCGAAAGATCCTTTTTACCGCATTTAAGTGCTTTTCGGTAGGCCGAGCCTGATACCGGGCACACATGCATATAACAAATTGTAGGTCAGGTCTACTGGCTATAAGATAAAGGAGGGTGCCAATCATACCATGATAGTGTGATGGATCTACGGCTTTCCCTTCTTTATCCTCATCTAGTTTGGATTTCTCCACCATTGGAGTATCCACTGGGTCACAAGAGTCAAAACCGTATTTCTTTAAAGATTCAAGGGCATATTTTGACTGGTTAATAAAGATGCCTCTGGGACTTTAAGAAATTTGTAATCCAAAGAAAAATGAGATTTTGCCCATCATTGGCATCTTAAATTTTGAATACATGATTTTAGAAAATAGATCACAAAGTTCAGGTGTAGATGCAGCAAAGATAATATCATCGACATAAATTTGTACCAGAAGTAATTCCTTGTCGTCTCTACGGATGAACAATGTAGGATCCACTGAGCCTTTGGAGAAGTCTTGGGATATCAAGAACGAAGACAACATATCATACCACGCGCGTAGAGCTTGTTTCAACACATAAAGAGCTTTCTTTAGCTTATACACGTGATTGGGGTTATCTTTATTCCTGAACCCATCCTGATGGCTAACATAAACCTCTTCCCGCAGATTACCATTCAGAAACACAGTCTTCACATCCATTTGGTATACGACCATGTTCATATGAGCAGCAAACGCGAGAAAAATCCTTATAGCCTCTAATCTCACAACCGGAGCAAAAGACTCTTCAAAATTGATTCCCTCCTCTTGATGGTAACCACGGGCTACTAATCGAGCTTTGTTCTTTAAAATTCCTCCCAGTTCGTCTAGTTTTACTTTGTAGATCCACTTCAAAGTAATCATCATAACCCATAATCTTTGCTACATGATCATTACCAAATTTGACTGTACCCAAGAACTTATTGACGAAATTGGTGAGCTGAGAGCGATCTCTGGTCATATGCTTGGAACAGCCAGAGTCCAAATACCATAGGACAATTTGGACGACCTGCATTCATCAAGAGAGGAAGATGGAACATTGGAAACTATGGATCCTCAAGATTGACTGGGTTCTGAATTGTTAGCAGTTACAGATTTAATAACCTTATAATTGTTAACAGGAACACTAGTTTTAGACTTCCTAGGTTTCCTTGAGTAAACCAATGTGACAACAGGTTTAGGTGTTTTATTATCTAGAGCAGATGATTTCCTAAGGGGCACTTCAGTAGTTGTGGTAATCCTAGTTAAAGGGCACGCATTTCCTACTATAGTGAAGGTCCGACCAATAGGTCTCCAGATATATCCAATATTTGTAAACACTTTTCCTGTTGGTTTCCAAACTTTTATCTTTGAGCTTTTCTTAACAGATTTAGATTTTGCACGAGCATTCACATTATTGATAAAATAAAGAACACACAAATCATGATTATCAGAAAGCATGCAACCATTACAATTAACACATTTAAGCTCAGAATTCGCATTAAGCTTGGAATCTTGCACATTAGCAGTTCCTTTAGGTCCCACAACACAAATCTTATTTTTCAAACTATATTTAACTTTCCTAAGGTGGGCTTCTACTTTATTCTTTTGAGTTTTACTTGATGTTTGTTGAATCTTATCTTTCTTTGTATTGCCTGAAGGCTGTGATCCGCTACCGCTAGTAGACGGGTTTACTCTTGTAGAAGACAACATAGGTTTATCAGAGGCTAGGTTTGATGTAGAAAAGGTTTTTGTGTTTATGTTTCCTGAGGATGTGACGGGCTCCGTAAATCTAACTCTTTTGTCCTTATTCTTTGGGGTCACAGCCACTAATTTTTTGTCAGAATTGTTGATAGTAGGGCAGGTTTGGCCGATTATTATAAGCAACTCCTGAATTTGTTTGGTATACTTACAAGTAGAGTCTAATGATTCATTTAGAGGATTTTGTGATTTTCCTTGTTCCACTATCTCCCTAAGAATCGCAGCTTCTTTCTGAGTGTGCTTAAGGTAATCAAAGTGAGCTGACCTATTATTCTTGGGGGTTATTGGTTCCACATTAAAATTGATGTATCTTGGATAATAGGCGGTTTGAAAACATTATTATCAATTAAGGGGTTTTCCTTTAAGTTCCTTAATTCATCCTTAAGAGCTGTTATTGCCCAAAGCCTTTTCCTGAAGACTAGCATTTAAATCAGAAATTTCCCGCGAGTTTTATATTGACTTGATTAATTAAACTTACATTGGTTCTATTTAATCGATTACGTACTGGTTCTAATCTAGTCATAAAGTTGCTTATAGGTCTGTTTCAAATGTCATTATCAGCAATAAGCTTTTGTCACCTATCATCCAATATAATTTTTTATGGTTTCAATCTCTCTAAGTCTGTTTGATCTGTATCCTTATCTATTTTTCACTTAGAGATTTAATTATCTCTTTCAACTTCTTAATTACGTGTCTTCTCTTGGGAATGAGCTTTCAAATGCATTTATTTAAACACAATTCGATCATAACTTGGAACACTTTGATTTTGAAACATAATTTTCTCTTTCGAAAATTTTCTTGTTTAAGTTGAGTGTAACACTTCTAAAGATTTGCAATGTTTTTCAAGAATGGTAAACTTTTGAAATAGTTTATCGTAAGTTTCCCTTTTAACAAAATACGTTTGAAGCTCAGTCTCAAGTGTAAGACACTTTTGACATTCATGCACATTCACAGAATCATTCTCCATGGAAGGATTAACAAGTAAGTTCACAATATCTTTGCTCATCACTTGTTCCAAGAGTCGTTCATTTTTGTTCAAAACTTTATTCATCTTAACTTCAAATGTTTTTGACTCAATACGATGTTGTTCCACAGCCTGTTCCATTTGATAAAAGACATTTTGGACTTCAGAAAGTTCATCAACCAAATGTTGGTTGAATGTGCTAAATAAGTCCTTCAGAGCTTGTACAAATGGAATTATTTCATCCCTAAAACAAGCTTTTGTATGTTCGAAACCCACGAACCCTCAGTTGATTGCGGTGGGTGTGGTCCTTTCTTTGTACCACGTCAAAGTTAGCAAGATGGTGTTTAAGTTTCTTCAAACTCGTGTTAACCATGCTGACTTTAAGAAGTTCTTTTGGAACCTCAACATTGGTGGGTCTAAAAAAAGTGTGGGTTCTAAAGAATTCCCAAAATTCTGAGACCAAAAGGCTTGTTTAGCAGATAATTCAGTTTTGTGGAAACAAATCGTGTTGAAAAATCTTTATAAGTTGGTTAAGAGCAGCATAATCTGCGGTGTGGTATCACTTGCTTTTCTTTTCTAACATCATTTTTATCCTTCGTTTTAAAAGTATTTTTGGAACGACTCTCTTCAGCAAGTGCTAAGGTCTATTCTGAGTCTGGAATCCCAATAGGATTAGTTCTGAACATTAATTTCACCAACATATAGCTGTGTTTCGACTGTGAGCTTTCGGCAGATAGAAGGGATTTTGAAAACTAGAAGATTTGTTTATGGTATTTTCATAGAAAAAATGAGGTTTCGTCAACTTGTGAACAGTTTGGCAGATTGGATCTCTTTTATAAACAATATTATCTAGTTGTTTGACTGCTTTTCTAGAGCTATTTCTCTATCAATGTCTAGATTTCTTCTTTTTTAAAATCATTTTTTAGAAGAGTAACATTTGAATAAGATTCCTTTTTTTTAGATGTTCTGAAAGAGTTTGTTTAGAAGATCAATCTCCTACAGGAATGTGACACATATGTCTGAAATGTTATCATTAATCCTTAACGTCAACATTTTTGTCCTTCTTTCAAAAACTTAACTTGTTCCTTATGTCTTCAAGATCAGCAGTTAAGGTATCATTGACACTAATATTTTCCGATTAGTTTTGGTACAATTAGCAACTTGGGTTTTAAGTTGTTCAAATTCACATATAATTCAAATTCATCTTGTTGGCAGAGGAGTTGGACTCTGAATAGTCTGCTTGTTGTGATTCTATCAAATACTGAGAATAAGGAATGATATTGCTATCACTGGTTATTTCAATTTCGATGATTCACAACATTCAAACTGTTGAGAAGACGGATATCACCTGCCACAACTATTATTTACCAGTATTATTCATATATCATGATTGTGTACCTCTGCAAGAGCATCCTGAACCCATAATGAGATAAATTTACCATGGAGCAACTTGGCAGAAGTTGAGTTCGTCCACAATCAGAGTCATTTGCATCCAACAATCATCAGGTGATAAGCAACATTATGTGTGCAATGACAGTCTATGTGCTTTTGACCTTCAGGAATAACCTGGATCTGCCAAAAAAAGCTAGGTCCTCCTCATTCAGAATTTGACCATATGCTTGAGCTTTTTCCAGCAAACACTTTCTCCTTAACATGAATCATCCCTTTTTCCTTTGGTTTTAGTGCACTGTTGGGACATGTGACCTTATCTTTGCAGTTGTAGCAAATAAACGTCCTTGTTTTCTTGAATTGCTTCCACTTGCTCCTGGAGTGTTTTTAAATAAGTCCTTGAAGTTACCGTTGCAAAAGAAGTTTGTCTCCCTCTGAATTGGTTGAGTGTCACTTTTCATTATTGATGGTAGCTTGTTGCTAGGGTTAGACGAGTTTCGCAGCTGTTTATTGGTAGTAGGATAACGGGAGGTGACAATTGTCAGTAAAAACGACATCATGTGATTGATGGCATCAATGGGATCATCACCTTTCTGGAACACTGGAACAATTAGACCAGAGTCTTGTTGGGAAAATTCAGATTGTTGGTTAATTTGGGGAGGATATTCTAATTGAGGGATGGATGATGATGGAGAATAAATGTTGTGGTGAATTGATGATTGAAAATCATTGGATGGGTAAGTTACTGAAAGAGGTGTTGATGATTGATGAGTTGAGTATTATTGAGACTGATAAGGTGAACCATACTGTGGAGATGGATATGTTGAAGCTGGTGGTTGAAGTTGAGTGTTTTGGTAAGTGTGTTGATGAGTTTGATAAGGTGACTGTGTTATTTGGTGAGATGCAACTAAAGCAAGAGGATCGGAGTTACGTTCATGCATCAAACGAACTTCATTTGCATGTCGTTCATGTTGTTCCAAGTAAGCATGAAGCTGATCAACATTGGTAGTATGCAAGTCTTTGACCAACTTAACATCAGTAACAAATTTGCTCCATTCATCAGGAAGTGTGTTCAGAAACTTGGTATTAACTTGAAATTGCTCCAGTGGCATCTTGTAGATGTTCATATCATTGAGTAGCAATGTGAATCTCAAGTAGTACTCGTGTAACGACTCTCCTTTCTTGTAGTGAAACTTATCAATTCAAGTACTCTACTTACACATCATCGTTCTTGCTTTGTTAACGACGTTCCTTGCATGAGCAGTTTAATCTTCTCCCAAAGATCCTTGGCTACACGATGTTGACTCACAAGAGCATAAATTTCTATTGGAAGGCCTTGGAGAATGATATTAATTCCTTCAAACAACTTGATTGGTTTGGTTGTCAAAGAAGTAAACTAGTTTGGTTCACTAGTTCGGTTGACAAAGGAGTAAACTAGTTCGGTTCACTAGTTCGGTACTAAGTGATTACAAATAGTTCGGTTCCAACTGAAGAAAACTAGTTCGGTTCCAACAGAAGCAACTAGTTCGGTTCCAACTGAAGAAAACTAGTTCGGTTCAAACTAAAATCAACTAGTTCGGTTCCAGCTAATAACAACTCGTTCGGTTCCAATTCCAGCTAATAACAACTCGTTCTGTTCCAACTAAAATCAACTTGTTCGGTTTCCACACAAACCAACTAGTTCGGTTCAACTGGTTCGGTTAACTAGTTCAGTTCTAACTCAAGAAAACTAGTTCGGTTCCAACTGAAGAAAACTAGTTCGGTTCAAACTAAAATCAACTAGTTTGGTTCCAACGAATAACAACTCGTTCGGTTCCAACTAAAGAAACTAGTTCGGTTCCAACTGACGAAAACTAGTTTGGTTCCAACTGATGACAACTCGTTCGGTTCCAACTAAAACAACTCGTTCGGTTACAACTAAAACAACTCGTTCGGTTCCAACTAAAACCAACTCGTTCGGTTCCAACTAGAAACAACTCGTTCGGTTCCAACTAAAATAACTTGTTTGGTTCAAACTAAAATCAACTAGTTCGGTTCCAACGAATAACAACTCGTTCGGTTCCAACTAAAGAAACTAGTTCGGTTCCAACTGACGAAAACTAGTTCGGTTCCAACTGATGACAACTCGTTCGGTTCCAACTAAAACAACTAGTTCGGTTTCAACTGAAGAAAACTAGTTCGGTTCCAACTGACGAAAACTAGTTCGGTTCCAACTGATGACAATTCGTTCGGTTCCAACTAAAACAACTCGTTCGGTTACAACTAAAACAACTCGTTCGGTTCCAACTAAAACCAACTCGTTCGGTTCCACTGGTTCGGTTAACTAGTTCGGTTAACTCATTCGATCTTCTAGTTCGGTTCCAACATAGAAGGCTCGTGTCGTGAAAACTAAAGACGAAACCAAATTTCAAAACTCAAAAAAGACACATTTTTGATTGGTTTTTTTTCAAAAAGTCTGTGTACAACTACTTGGGAAGCTATAGTATTGTTTGTCAAGAAAAAAGATAGTTCTTTCCGTATGTGTAGGGACTACCGAGAGTTGAACAAACTTACCATCAAGAACCGGTACCCTCTCCTACGGATCTATGACTTGTTCGATCAGCTACAAGGGTCACCGTACTAATTAAAGAATACTAGTAATCTTTAATGTTATGCAAGAACTAGAGAGAGAAGTAGGTTGGAAAGTTTCTAGAGAGAGAAAGATGATAATATTATTAAGTGTGTAAAATGTGAAATGAAACAACCAACCCATCCTCTCCAAGGCATGGAGAGGGTATATATACTTCATACATTGCCGGCCATAGGCCTTAACAGGCTTTTCATGGGCCTTGGGCCAGACTAGCTTACTAGACTAATCATATAACAAACTATGGGCTAAGACTATTACAACTTGGAAGTGACCGATACTTTTCTTGTTTCCAACATTATTAATTTTTGTTCGCCCTCGGTAATCTAAAAATCTATTCTTATTTTTAAATTCTTTTGCCACTTAGGGTAATATATTAGAATAAAACATAGTAAATAAATAAAGATTTTGAAATCAGAGATGTGTCCCGATTGATAGAGCAGATCTGATTCGGGATCGATGACATTACTTGCACATTCCAGTAAAATGTAAGGTTCGCCTTTAGATCTTAAGAAATTCGGGTATCCATCTTTGATACCTAAGATGGTTTTTGCCTTTAGCTTTCTCAAGTTAAGGTTTGAATGCAGCTGCAAGTGTCTCATCCGTCGTTACGATTGTGTACTCGTAGTTTGTTGCCTTTTCTGGAGCATTGGTATCAGTTTTAAAGTTATATGAGTATTCCGGTGATTTATTGATTCTAGAACTTGTGCTTGAAATCATTACGAGACCGCAGTGACATCACTTTCACGTAATAAAGGTATTTTTATGTGATAAAGAGGTTGTTATCCCACTAGTTTAATCCATTACACAACTATGATCTATACCAAGATGCTAGAAAATGAGAAGAAATCTTAGAGAGAGAAAGTAGAGAGAGAAACAAAGAGAATATTAGATTAGA
>BQNB010067318.1:0-34240 GCA_026074375.1 Tanacetum coccineum | reverse complement strand
CGGGTAGTAGTAATTTTTGTTTACTTTTATGTTTACGAAAATAGTCGTAATTTATAAACCGTAAATGGTATAATTTATATATTTTTATGTTTGGCTTCATATTTAAGTTCACTTTACAGATTTAAACTCATTTTAGTACATCTTTTAGTCATACATATACATAGGGTTAGTTTTATACATAAAGGTCAAGTTACAAATTCGGACTGAAATCTTACTTTCACCATTTTTGATGTCATTTACAAACCATAATGAATTAGTTGATCATCCAATTGATCCAGAACCAACTCAGTACGTAAGTATGATTTTTTATACCATCTGTACAGCAAGGTCAGAATCCACTAGTTTTAGTATTTTGACCATATCTCACTCAATATTCACTTTCTATAAATCATCCAATTTGCCACTTGTTCATAAAACAATTATCTACAACCTAGTGTAATCAAATCCATCATCCAACTTACTCAAAATCACGAAACCTATTGTTCATCACAGCCTATAAATTTTATCATTTCACTTGTTTAGATGACTATTTTAGCTAGTTTTAAATCTAGATTCATACATATAAATCCCATTTTAATCCTTGATCATCATATATCATGCATGTACATATACACTTGGAAATCAAAAGAAAACATAAGCATAACTCATGAGATTTTTACCACAAGGAATGTGTAGAAAATGATCAAATAATCAACAATAAACAACAAGACTTGATGTAGACTTCAAATCCAAGCTTAGTCTTTACTCCAAAAATATTCATTGCATGTGTGATTTTATTGGATATATACGTAGGATATGACGAGAGAATTCGGAAAATATAAGTTGGTCATTGTGCATGTGACGTTTTTCGGCGACACGGCAGTTTCCGGTCACCGAAAAACTTTTCCGGCGGCGGATTCCGATGTCATGGTGGCCGGCCATAATTACACACACACTTACACCTTTTTGTTTTGTTAGAAATGAAATGAAATGGAAGGAAATATGTTTATATACTTCCCTATTTTGAGCTTTTGGCAAAAATAGTCCTCCCCTCCTTTCTCTTTTATATTTTTGACACGCCACACTTTTGCTTAAATAAAAACCAACTACCGTGGCTCGGGATTAAACTTTCGAGACCATTTTTATTTCCGTCATCTTTTTCTTGGTTTAAAACATTTAATAAAATGTGTACATTTTAAAATGCGAGTCCGGCTCAAGACAAGGAACATTGACGACGAAGTCCGACAAATATATTTAACAAAAATAATACATCAACGATGCGCGTCATAATTTATTTATGAAGCTAAAAAAACGTTTAATGGTCGCACGGTCAAACGTTGACTCGCGGATTGACGAAAATAATATTTATCAATATTTCTCGCAATAATATACAAAAATAATAATTAACGACAAGTAAGAATTTTAAATGTCGACGATAAATCATACAGGAAGGACTTGCACTTGACATTTTAGTCAACTTCACATATAAACCCAATTTGACTACCAAAACACATAGATACTCATTTTTTTATTAAAGAAAAATCTCTTAAGTACCACATGCAAGACATTTGCCAAGTGTCTTATGCATGTTTAAGATTCAACACCAAGGGGACACCTAGCTCTTTGGTGTGTCCGCCCCTATGGGTGATAAATAAGTGGGGTGAGTCGTTTAACTTGCCTCATAATTTGTAAATGCGGATATTATCAAATTCTGATATTTTAAAAGGTACTATTTGTAGTCGTTTTTCATAAAACGTAAAAATAGTACGAGACACGAAAAATAAAAACGAATGCAACAAAAATATTTCTATGGCATTTTGAAAATATAAACGTCAATGCTTAACGTAGAATTCGCCGGTTCTTTGTAAATGTCACGTGAATTACAAATGTAAGCCCTAATTCTTCCGGTTAGTCGTGAGTTCATATCTCAACAAAAAATTGAAAATTATAATTAATATTCGAGAATAAAATAACGACCTGAAATTAATGGATTGTCATAGCATTTCCCCCTAAAAAGGATCTTCGTCCTCGAAGATCAATTCGTCTTGTCGTCCGTTTCTTATTAAAATCAAAGAGATAAGGATATTTCTTCCACATCTGATCCTCCCATTCCCAAGTCTATTCCGGTCCACGACTCTAGTTCCATCGAACTTTAACTATAGGAATCCGACTTTGCTTAAGTTGTTTCACTTCTCTATCCATTATTTCATGGGTTCCTTCGATGAAATGCAACTTCTCGTCGATCCTTACTTCTCGTCAAGTTGTTAATAGATAAGTTCGTCATTCCGATAAACATTTCTTCATCAAGTTTGAAACATGAAAGTTTTGTGTATTCCTTGAAGCTCTCGGGGTAATTCTAGTTTATATTCCACCGGACCTACTCTTGATAAAATCTTGAATGGTCCAATATAACGGGGACTTAATTTCCCACGTTTTCCAAATCGAACAACACCTTTCCACGGTGATACTTTCAGCATAACCTTGTCACCCACTTTGAACTCCAAAGGTTTACGTCTCACATCCGCATAACTTTTCTGTCTACTATGAGTAGCCAATAATCGGTTCTTGATTTGCACAATCATTCCCGTCGTTTCACGAATCATTTCCGGTCCCGTGAGTTGGACATCTCCAATCTCACTCTGGCATACAGGCGATCTACATTTTCTTCCGTAAAGAGCTCCGAAAGGTGCGGCTTTAATACTAGTGTGATAACTATTATTGTATGAGAATTTAGCCAAAGGTAAGTGCTTATCCCAGTCACTACCAAAGTCAATCACGCAAGCACGCAACATATCTTCCACTGTCGGTATCGTTCTTTCACTCTGACCATCAGTTTCAAGATGGTAAGTGTAACATCCGGGAATTTTTGAAATTTTTAAAGGACTATTTTAATCTTTAACTTTTCGGGTCTGACTTGACTTTTTGACTTTTGGTCTTTTATTGTCTCGTAAAAATAATTACCGAGTGACCGGTAAAATTTTCGGAACATATTTCAAATAATAAATCATATTTATTATTATATTTCCCAAGTGGAAGTTATTTTAACTTATTTGGCTTGAAAACGAAAAAGATATATATTAATTAATAGTTGACGTATCAAAAACGAACCACTAAATCATGTTTTCATAACTCGGACTCTAAAGCAATTTGATGTAAAACGACATTCCGGACAACTTTTTACATTTGGACCGAACCCGAAAACAGGTCAGAAAGTGATTGAAATGCCACTCTGCAAGATTTAGAAACGAGAAAATAATTATGTTATATTTAATTAACACTTTTATTAAATAAAAATATTTAATAAATTAGTCATCATTTTATTCGAAAAACGTTTGTTGATAACTGCGAAATGCGGTTAAAAAATTTATTTCTAGTTGTACTCTCGACGAGACATAACCGGGGTTCATCAAATAAATAACGAACTTTTTTATAAATGTTATAAAAAATTTTTATGAAATATATCAAATAAATACTACTCGTTTTATCGGAAAAAATGATTTGGGAAACATTGCGCGAGTTTCTTGACTCGAATCAACCGTTTAACTAGTTCAAACGAGCTCTGAGCGATTGTTAAGGAAACTATATTAAAAAGTTACACAATAAACCCTAAACTATTATATACTTTCTAATTTCATTTTAAACTTTTATATATAAATAAAAGTTTTATAAATTTTTATTTCATTTTCCAAAAAAATATACACACACATATATACTTTCAAAATCAATTCAAGCGCACACACACCACAATTCACACACAACACACACACAACAACATTCAATCAAATTCAAAAACAACTTCAACACAAACCAAAATACTTCAAATACATCAAAAGGGATCACCTTCCAAAACTTCACAAACTTCACACAAAACTTCACCATTCACCACATTTCAACTTCACTTCTCAATCATCACTGATAACAAACCAAAATCCTCCCACTTCTTTCTCCCTCATATCCGGCAGCCACCGGCCAACCTCCGGCCACAACCATCTCCATAGCTCGATCTACCCGATCCGTTGAACCACTGCGCACCCACTCTCCATCCCAAACGTCTCCACTGCCACGAACCATCTCGCGACATCACACCACACCATCATCTTCTTAACATTACAATCATACATCACCACACAACACCCCGTCAACCAACCACCGACCACACACCAACAACCACCATCTCATCCGCACCACCATGGGGGTGCGTTTGTTTTTGTTATATTTTTTTAAACAGAAAAAGGTGCGTTTGGTGGTTTTCATAAATAGCCAAGAGGTGTTTGGTTGTCATAACACCAAACTAGGATGCGTTTGGTTGTAAAACCACCCAAAAAGGGTGCGTTTGTCGTGGGTCAGCCACCACCCAAAAAGGGTGCATTTGTTGTGGGTTTAGGGCAGCAGCTAGGCTGCGTTTGGATTGTCTCGAAAGCACCGCAGGGTGCGTTTGGTGGTACTTAACCACCACAAGGGGTGTTTTGTTTCGGTTGTAAACCACCACAAAAGGGGCGTTTGGTTGCATTATCAGCCCCAGCCACTTCGTAAGTGCGTGTTGGTTTTGTCTCAAGCACCAAGGGTGCGTTGGGTTGTGATTTACGCACATAGGGTGCGTTTGGATCTGGGTCTACCAGTTAGGGTGCGTTTGGTTTGCAACAATTAGGGTGGGTTCGGTTAGAGTTTAGCAGATTAGAGGGAGTTTGGTCTGATGGTTATAACAATTAGGTGTGTTTGGTTTTGTTATAACAACCATGGGGTGTGTTTGGTTTAGTAGAAACATGAGTGGGTTTGTTTGGTTTTGGGTTAATATCACTAAGAGGGTGTTTGTTTCGTTGTGTGGCATTAAGGGTGTGTTTGGTTGGCTAGGTAATTGCACAAGGGTGTGTTTGGGTTGGCAGAAACACCCAAAAGGGGGTGTTTGGGTTGGCAGAAATCCGCTAAGGGTGTGTTTTGGATTTCAGGAAACCCAAACAGGGGTGTTTGGGACAGCAGGGATGTTTGGGACAGCAGGGGTGTTTGGTTCGCGGGTCAGAATCACAGCGGGTGTGTTTGGGTGAGCAGATTAACCGTAAGGGTGTGTTTGGGTTAACATAAATTGACTATTGACTAATATAAATCGACAATTAAATATAACGTAAGATTTTATAAATATAAAATCGGATTAAGTGGTGGTTTAAACGGTTAAATAAAAATGATATTTATTACTTTGTTTCGTTTAAGATATAATAACATATATATATATATATATATATATATATATATATATATATATATATTATATCTAAAACACGCGGGTGTTTGAAACATTGAAACAAAATGAGACACGGGATATTGCAACATGATTGAATTTTCATAAAAAAGGAAAAAGTGGTTTAAAACAAAAAGGTCCATTAAGAGCCATTTAGATAAATTAAACTATAAATAATAAATTTCGTTTGCAATTTCTATTATCTAAAAGAACCGATAAAAGACGAAGTTCATATCAGTCTTAGGATATTAATTTGTTTATTATACAATTACAAGATAAACGAACGAGAACTTACACTGTTGTAAATGAAACAACTATTTTAAGCCCATATCCCGTCAGTAAAACGAAATATAAATTTATAAAATATTATTTTTATATTTTATCATTGTCAACTAGAAGATAGCATCATAATTGTTGTAAAAGCTGTACAAACATCGTTTTAACATAATTTGTAACCTTAAAACATCGTTTACATCTATACGAGAACTTTTTATTTATTTAATTGGTTTGTTCTTTGTTATATTATTCTCATTTAATTATATAACCTTTGTTCATATTTTAATATGTAATATATCCGGAATATATTACCCACTTGCGTTAACTTTATGATTTTTATTTTTATTAACCAACTCAAGGAACCAAGTAATTACAACTTGGAAATCTAAAACTTTATCAACGTGTCGCGTTGACGTAACCATTCACCGGAAAACCCAAACACATTATCCTAGGCTAGTGGGACTTAGCCGTTAAGATTAGTTGCAACTTCTTGATCGAGCCGTTTAGTCTTCCATTTGTGTTGTGCATAGTAGATGCCTATCTGTCAATCGTTCTTCATCATCGAGGTGAGTTTATAGCCCCATGTTTTACTGGTTTTACATATATTTTTGGGGTGAGAACATGCTTGTTTACAAATGCATTTACATGGTTGATTACAAATTGGTTTACATACTCATTTACATAGCTCGCTATGGGATACATTACTTGACTTTATTTTGGTCACGAATGCATATTTTTACTTTTGAAAACGATTACGATTAGCTTAAGCAGATTGTAATGATGACAACAAACGGTAACGTAGGCCCGGGTGTTCTGGAGGGGACAGCCGGTAACGGGAGTACAATATTTTTACTTTATACAGCCCGGATGGTTCTTTGGAGGACACCGAACGGGAGTAATATTCTTTAAATCACTCTACCGGGTCTGTCTTGGAGGGGACACCTGTGATGGGTATATATTAAAGTCTGACGTCACAGCTCCATGAACGTAAATCACTTGGAGTGTGACGCGAATGTATTTTATGAAATAGATCATCCGGTGTGATCCCCGTTCAGGTGATTAGCTATCACTGGGCAAACGAACGTTATAGCATGTTGTCTACGCGAATGCTATAAAATAGATCTATTCGGGATTGACAATCCCCGTTCGGGTGATTAGCTATCACTGGGCAAACAAACGTTATAACATGTCGGATTACGATTGGTTGGGCCTACAAGGCGACAATACTTTACATATGAAACTCTGTCTCTTATATTATTGCATCGGGTTTCATGAACTTCAGAGTAATTGTAACATTGTTAATATACTCACATGGATATTTACTGTGGCCTTGAATAAAAGTGGCAATATATTCTTGAATTATTCTTGGTGACATTAAATTTGGTCCATGCAATCTTATAAATCTTTGAGATTTTTACATGGTATGGATACACAGTGACAAATACATCATTTGAAACTTACATTCATATAAACAAAACCTATGAACTCACCAACTTTATGTTTACCGTTTAAGCATGTTTTTCTCAGGTGATATAATACTTTTGCTTACTTGAGTGCATTGAGCCTTACATTCAAGTTTTTCATGGTGATGCAATTATGGGACAAATGTTATATCAATTTCAAGGAAATCAACGAGATTATTTTTTTAACGACACATTTAGAGGTCGTTCTCTTGTATCTAGCGCTGTGTATTATGAAGTAACTCCCCCAGACATACTTTAGTTGCGACACGCATTTTTGGGGGTGTTACAGTAAGCAGTGCTCATATCTAAATTCGTCCCAATGACTTTTAAAGGGATCTCCAAAAATCCAGATGCAAAACGAGGGTCTAGGTCCGAAATAATAGACACGGGCACTCCGTGCCTACAAACAATCTCCTTAAAATACAATCGAGTAAGCCTCTCCATCTTAAACTTCCCATTCATCGGAATAAAGTGAGCAGATTTAGTCAATCGGTCAACAATGACCCAAATCGAGTCATATCCAGATGATGTTCTTTGAAGCTTTGAAATGAAATCCATTGTTATTCTCTCCTACTTCCAAATAGGGATTTCAGTTTTTGTAGTATTTCCTGAGGCGTTTTTGATGTTTCGGCTTTGACTTTTAGCACACCGTCAAAGCACTTACTGACATAATTGCAATGTCAAACCTTCAAATTCGGCCCAACACATAAAAATTCTCAAATCATGGTACATTTTGTATGATCCAGGATGAATGGAATATTTTGATTTATGAGATTCCAACATGATTAGGTCTCTCAATCCTCCAAATAATGGTAACCATATTCGTCCTTTAAGACACTTCGTACCATTGGACCTAACTTTAAATGGCTCTCATTCGCCAAGAAATCCTTCGGCTCTAATATTCCCCTTCTTGCACGCTTCAACTTGTGCATTTCAAATTTTTCGGGTAAATTATTATGCACTATCACAACCAAAGCACGCACTATCCTTCATGCTCAACGCGTCAGTGACAACATTCGCCTTCCCTGAGTGATAACGGATAACACAATCGTAATCACTCAGAGGTACAATCCATCTACGCTGCCTCATATTTAGCTCTTTCTGATCCAAAATATATTGTAGACTTTTGTGATCGGTGTATACCATACACTTAGTGCCGTACAAATATGTCTCCACAGTCGAAGAGCAAAAACCACCGCTCCCAATTCCAAGTCATGGGTCGTGTAGTTTTCCTCATTCTTTCTGAGTTGTCTAGAGGCGTACGCAATCACCTTTTCTCGTTGCAAATCAAAAATAGCTCCAAATCCTTTTAAGGAGAAGCATCCACAATACACAACAAAGTCTGCGCTGTCCTTCGGTAGTGATTAATATGGCCACTACAACAAATTCCAGGCTTCAATGTTTGAAATGCCTCCTTTTCGTCGTCGCCCCACACATACGGCTTATTCTTCTGAGTGAGTTTAGTTAATAGTTTGGATATTAGAGAAAACTTGTTAATAAACCTTTGATAATAACCTGCCAAACCCAAGAATTGTCGCACTTCCGTTGGTGTAGTCGGTGCAGTCCAATTTTTAATGGCTTTGATCTTTGCAGGATCAACAGGAACTCCACTACAATCAATTACATGCTAAGGGAATTGCATCGGAATCATAGGCCGAAAAATCATTTTTGAAAACTTAGCGTACAACTTTTCGCTACCTTAAAGCAAATTCAAGATAGTCTATCAAATGTTCACCATGCTCCTTCTTTATTATTGAATAAACAGAAATGTCATCAATGAATTCAATCACGAACTTATCAAGATAAACGGTTTGCAACACAAGACGTTAATTCTATCCAAATCCATGAATACTGCAGGTGCATAAGTCAGTCCAAAAGCATTACTTGAACTCATAATGTATAAACGAGTTTCTAAATGTCTGTATTTGGAATGTCTTCCTCGCGGAATACAAGTTGATGATAACCAGAACAGAAAATCAATCTTCGATATAAACACTAGAAACCTTGCAGCCTGATCAATAAGTCAACATCTGGTAATGGATATCGATTCTTGATCGTCAACTTGTTTAGTTCTCGATAATCAATGCACATTCTGAACGATCCATCCTTCTTCTTTACGAACAATACCGGAGCTCCTCATGGTGACAAACTTGGTCGAATAAAATCTTTCTCTGTCAACTCTCTCAGTTGCTCGGACAACTCCTTCAATTCGGATGGTGCTAAACGATATGGCGCACGTGCCACAGGTGCAGCACCGAGGATAAGATCAATACGGAACTCAACTTGCCTAGGTGGCGGAAGTCCAGGTAAATCTTAGGAAATACCTCGGGGAAATATCGGATAACAGGGACATCTTTTAATCGCTTCTCTTTTGGTTCTTGCTCGGTTAATTGAGCTAAAAATAGCTCACCACCTTTCTCGATATACTTTTTACGAACTATAATACAAGAAATGATCTGCAATCAGTTATGTATTTCTATCACCTCGATAACCAACGCTGTACCTTATCAAGAGAATCCTAACCTATTTCTCACCACAGTAAATTAGTGGCCATCATAACGTAACCACTCTATTCCCATAAAGAATCAAACCTCCTAGTTCAATAATCATTAAATCGATGAAAAGAAAAGGGTTTTAAAAGAATAAGTGTACACCGTTTTTCACACATTGATTGGTTACTACGTACTTCTTCATTCGGCCGATTTCCGACTTCATTACTAGGAATAACTCATAACCTTTCTCGATCAAGGAAAACAAGAGAAGAGTAGTAATTGAAGAGCGAAGCAACGCTATTATTCCTCGACGGGCCGAATTTCGATTCAAAAGAGGGACGCCTATACCACTGATAGGTATGCATAAACCCCGGATATTTTCATAATTCGTGATTCCTATCCGAAGGCATCCTTGGATCTTGACCCCCGTTACTCAAAAAGAGGATTAGTCGAGAAAGAAAGGATAGACACGTTCGAAACTTCAAGTTGGGGTACAATAGTCGATAAATAGATTAAGTGACCAAAGAATGTCATGACGAAAGAAAGTAAAGTAAGAAGTAGAAACAATGTCAAGTAAGACCTGCAACCACAAGATGGTTGAAATTTTTTCCATTGGGATAAGATAAGGGTACATATGCAGAAGTCCCTACTTTGTACCACATGCAAAACCATACAAAATTCTGATTTTTCCCGACAATTACAATTAAAAATTGAACTTTATCAAAATCTTATGTGACTACTATTCAATCTCTTGCATGGGGCCCCTTCTAACTTATAACGTAGGTGCAACGACTATTTATAAATTAGAATAGCAATGCAATCTCAGATTCATCAAACTAAAGTCATCATATATAAATGTATAATCATGCTTAATTATAAGATAGAAATCAAAAATGATTTTACAGAACCGTTCATAGTATGAAAGTAATTTAATTTACAAGATGTTTTAACAAAAATAATTTTATGGTGATGAGCAACCTATTTATAATTCGCAATTTATAAATAACTCATAAAATGATGACAATTTAATTTCTCAAGGTTTATATTATATTATCTTATTAAACAATAAGTGTTCTGCATGATCGTGAGTAAGAGTGGTTCACACAAAATAATGGGTGAAATGATTACAATATTGATAGGAAGATGAGTTTAGCCAAAATCATCATGAGATCCATGATAATCGATGGCGATGGAAATACAGGTAGAAGAATTTAGAACACAATTCAAATCTAATGATATTCATTTTCAAATGATTGCATCAAACAATAGGAACGTTAAAAGAAACACGAAAGGAAAGATAACAACGACACAACGTAGAATTTAGAAATCAAAAGAATAGTTCATTTCATTAATCCAACCGGAGTCCATAAGTTGTATCGTGACACCATGTCATGTCACCACAATGCTATACAACGTCAAGGACTATTCAACGAACTGATTCTCAGTTTAATAGGGGATTTACAAAGATACAACTAATGGATCATACTAATCTACTAAGAGTTCACTAGGTGGTCGCACGTGGCTCTAAGGGCTCCCTCGTGGACGTCCCATCAAAATGAAGATTTCTTCGATTTCTTTCTCGGACGCTCAGTACCTTCATCATCGGATGGTGGCTTAGGAACACCCCAATTTGCGAACCATCTCCATATAAAACATCTTGTTCCAACCCATAAGATGCATGTAATCGCCTCTGCCACCAGATCATGCTCCATACAAGCCAACTCCACTTCATTCTCAAGCTCAACCGAAATTCTTCTTTTAAGTAGTATTCTCACCCGCTCTTTTAAACATAACCTTCAACCTCGTCTAAAACATCACCCAAAACATGCTCAACGTTTCCCAAAACATGATTAGGTATCTCTCTCTCTTTTTCCCCGATCTTATTCTTTGATTTCAGAAGAGCAATCTCAGTTTGGCATGTTCCCAACTCAGCGTTCCGTGCCACCAGAGATCGAGTGCACTAGGGACGCCCTATAAATCACAGTCTCAATGCCCTAAGGTTACCGAATCCACCGAATATTGATTAGTCATGGGCATAAGATGCTCTCCTACCTCAAATACACCTCGCCGAAAGTCGCTAACAGCATAAGGCCTTTTGGGTAATAGTCCCGAAAAGTGTCCCAAGTGCAACGTCGTGCTCCTTTTCCTCTACGTTCATAATCGACATTATACAGAATCAATGACTCCGCATTAGTTTGCTCTGCATTAGGGTTACTTAGAATTGAGACACACCTCCATGTGGCAGGGTTTTGGCACCTCCACCTCATAAGGAAATATCAACGCAGCATCGTCATCTGACTTAATCTCAACATTCTTCAGTCTTCATATCCTCATTATAACAACATCATTTTACACATGCATTCTCCTCTAACCAACCTATCATAACACCGGCGGATGTGGGTCAACATGTGGGCAAATTGAGTTACAAGCCCAATATACTGTTCTGGTGTCTTCTTTCGGGGTCTTCTTCCGGAGCTTGCTTCCGGGTTTTCTTCATCATCATCATCAATAATCAACTAATCACGTCATCTGAATGTCTACCATTTCGTTGGATCATGGACATCAACAACTTGGTTCGGATCGATAATAACTGGTTTTCTCGTGAATAGCTGTCGTTCTATCGTTAAGAGGGTTAGGGGTTCTCAATGACATCCGCGTACGTATAAAAAATCGCGTGTTAGTATTTAAAAGAATGACAAATCAACCTTTATATTCAAAATAAATGAAAATCTTACATTACCACATATATATATTTTTCCATATATTATCGAAAAATAAATCCATGTTCTCATTCTTGTCCCCGGCAAATGATGCGGCGATTTCATGCAACCGTTATAGACAAAAGATTTCAAAAATTCCTTTTCGTCATTTTTTTTTTTTGAAAATCTTTTGTTCACTATAACTTAAGCTCTTTGATAACCAATCTGTACACCCTCATTTTTATAACTTCTCAGCGGATGGGTCATTTGAGGAGCTATGTCATTAAATAATATCTCGAAGCATAAAAACGACTCGAAAAATACGTTTTTAAATACATTCATTCGAAATAAAAAATTTACATCATAGGAACCCAAATTGTTTCATAATCTTACAACATTTTTGGCAAGATCATCTTCGAATGACTTTAATTTAATGGGCCTTCAAAACAGTTAGGTTTCTATAAGCGACAAAAAAAAACCAAAATCTACATCGCACTGAATTACCTTCAAGGTGACATGAGAATAAATCATGCTTAAAACGTCAACAATAATGTTAGTATGAGTGAATCCATAGGGTTTATAGTATAAAAACCAAAAAAATAGTTGGGGTTCCAACATCTAAATCATCTGAACACAATTATTCTATTTCTCAATAATTTTCATTGATAACTAAAAACTATGTGATCAGACAATGTTAAGGGGGATTATTATAAGCCTCTGTGAATTGATCGTCTTACCATAACAATACAATATGCCCACTATACACCCTTCGTATGAGTGCGAGTATGAACTCTCTAACAACTCATCTGTAGTGTCATTTTTCCCAACACAAGACGATACTAGTCATCAACGGATTGGGGTGAGGTGGCAACCTCCAAATATACTATTCCATGTATAATATATGCTGTATGGCCATAACCGTTGGCAATTAACAATTCATGATTTCCGTGGGTCTTTTATCTAGCGAGTTAAGCTAACTTATAATAATCAAGGCTACTAGCATACAATCTCCCTTGTGTTCTATTTTTAAAAACAAGCATGTTATCTCCCTCGCGGGTTTATAAAACAATTAAAGTGTAAAAATGCGAGGCTATATGAACTCACTTAGTGATGTCGGATGAAAATATCGATAGATAAGAACTTCGGGTGTAAGCGCGTCGATCAACCGAGACCTATACAAATTGTAACGGGTCTTAGGTTTTTCTTATCATAAAGATTTAATAAAAAACTCCATAATAAATAAAATATGTATACGAAGTAGTCTTTATATGGATGGATCATACTCTTGCAACATATTTATTTCACACTTAGAGTTTTCTAGGTTTTTAGCTTGTTTTTATTTAGCCATTTTACTAGTATTGTCTAAATTAGCTCAAAAAGCCCAATATGCCCATTAAGCAAGCCCATTCGTTATTAGGTTGATATTATTAACCCAAGACCTAGTCTTTAGCTCATTAATTAAGCCCAAGTGGGTTTGTATAAAGCCAAGTCCAAGTAATGTCTATTTTAATACATTGGGCCTAGTGGCCCAATTAGGCCCTTTTGGCGCCATTCGAAGCTTGTAAATTGATGATCTTATTATACAATTTCGGGTTCTCAGAGGTCGGAGACATTGTTTTATTATCATAAGTTAGACTTTAAAAACTCCCAAGAAGTGGGTCCTAACCTACCTCGTTTTCAAGTTACAAAATCGCGTTAACATAAGTATAGTGATCGGGTAGTAGTAAAATTTTGTATACTTTTTATTTTACGAAAAGAGTCTAATTTTATAAACCGTAAAATGGTATAATTTATATATTATATATGCTTAGACTTCATATTTAGATCCACTTTACAGATTAAACTCCATTTTAAAATATGTACATCTTTTTAATCATACATTACATAGGGTCACTTTTATACATAAAAGGGACGAAAGTAGTAAATTCTGAACTGAAATCTCACTTTCACCATTTTTGATGCCATTTACAAACCATAATGAATTGGTTGAGCCCATCCAACTGGTCCAGAACCTAAATGAATTTTTATCTAGGGTCCTTATAGTTTTTTTAATCGTTTTTAACCAACTCAGTAACGTAAGTATGACTTTTTGTGCCATCTGTATATCAAGGTCAGAATCAACTATTTTTAGTATTTTGACCATATCTCACTCAATATTTACTTTCTAGAAATCATCTAATTTGCCACTTGTTCATAAAACAATTATATACAACCTAGTGTAATCAAATCCATCGTCCAACTTACTCTAAATCCACTGAAAAACCTACTGGTTCGAATCACAACCCTATAAATTTTATGATCATTTTTGCACCTTGTTTAGTATGACTATTTTTAGCTTAGTTTTAAATCAAGATTCATACTCCACAAATCCCATTTTAATCCTTTATCATCATATATCATTCATGTACTATACACTTGGAATAAAAAGTAAAACATAAGCAAAACTCATGAATTTTTACCACAAGGAATTTGTAGAAAATATTAAATGATCAACGATAAACAACAAGACTTGATGTAGACTTCAAATCAAAGCTTAGTCTTTACTCCAAAAATATCCATTGCATGTGTGATTTTATTGGATAGATACGATATGAAATGACAAGAGGATTCAAAAAATAAGTTTGGACATTATGTGCAATAGTGAAGTTTTTTTCCGTCGACACGGCGGATTTCCATTCCACCGGAAAACTTTTCTCCGGCGGCGATATCCGTGTCATGGTGGCCCGGCATAAAGAACACACGACACACATTACAACCATTTTGTTTTGTTTAGAAATGAAATGAAATGGAAGGAAATATGTTTATATACTCCCTATTTTGAGCTTTGGCAAAAAATAGTCCTCCTCTCCTTTCCTTTTATATTTTTTGACATGGCCACACTTTTGTTAAATAAAAACCCAACTACCGTGGCTACGGGAATAAACTTTCGACAACCATTTTTATTTCCGTCATCTTTTTCTTGGTTTAGAACAACATTTAATAAATGGTGTACATTTTAAAAATGCGAGTTTTCCTAAAGGTCCGGCGCTCAAGATCAAGGAACATTGTACGAGAACGAAGTCCCGACAAATATATTTAAACCAAAAAATAATACATCAATGATGTCGCGTCATAATTTATTTATGAATCTAAAAAAATGTTTAATGGTCCGCTAAAAAACGGTTTAAACGTTGACGTCGCGGATTGACAAAAATAATAATTATCAATAATTTCTAGCAATAATATACAAACATAATAATAACGAGAATAAGAATTTTAAAGAGTCGACGTTAAAACATATAGAAGGACTTGACACATGACTTTTTAAGTCAACTTCACATATAAAACCCAATTTTAACTTTTACTACCAAAACAACTTAGATACTCATTTTTTTATTAAAAGAAAAATCTCTTAAGTAACCCCGAACATGCAAGACATTTGCCAAGTTGTCCTTAATGCATGTTTATAGATTCAATCAACACTAAGGGGACATGCACCTAGCTACATTTGTGTGTCCGCGATCCCCTTATGGGTTATAAATAAGTGGGGTGAGTTGTTTTAACTTGCCTCAATAATTTGTAAATGCGGGTATTAGCAAAATTCCGATATCTAGTGTACTATTTGTATCTTTTTTTCGTAAAAAGTAAAAATAGTACAAGACACGAAAAATAAAGACGAATGCAATAAAAATATTTCTACGACATTTTGAAAATATAAACGTCGATGCTTAACGTAGGATTCGCCGGTTCTTCATAAACGTTACTTAAATTACAAGTGTAAGGTTAATTTCTTCCTGGTTAGCCGTGAGTTCATATCTCAACATAAAATTGAAAATTATAATTAATACTCGAGAATAAAATAACGACCTAAAATTGATGGATTGCCACATTTTATCAGAGGAAATCATTAATATCCTTGGGAAAAGTTGCTCCTCAGCTAGCTCTATTATCATCATGTGAGATCCCGATACCCAGTCTCGAGAAGCAATTCACTTTTTCTGAATCTGAGTTGGACTTCACAAATAATCTTAGGGTATTGTCACAATTGCATCTTTCTCTGAACAAATGGTTCTTTTGCCAACAAAAACAAAACCGTAGGAGGATTTGTAATAGTGGGCTCAAATGGCCAGAATTACCCTTATCTATTAAAAGGACGCAAAGATCAAGGTCTTGATGCTATGATAATGCAATTGTTGCAAGATATAAATGGTTTCTACATTCGTCTCCTATTCCCATCCATTATTATTCAGTGACACCTATTAGTGGTCGAGCTGGTTTAGTTCAGTAGGTGGATTATGTTACACGTATCTACAGTGTCTACAAGTCTTGGCAGCATCGTGTGCAGGCTGCACAAGTTTCAGTTGTTGCTTTTGGCAATGGAAAGAACTCAGTGCAAGAACATTTGCCTCGGTCTACCAAAATGTTTCATGCTAAAATTATACCAGCACTTAAGGAAAAAGGCATAAGAAGAATGATCTCTCGGAAAGATCGGCCTCATGAACTTCAGCAGTAAGTTTATTTTAATTTGTTTTTGATATAAACTTTCAAATATCATTTTCACATCTTAGTTTTCTTAATTTACTTCTCATAAGTTGGTATTATTTAGAGGCATGTCTCTGATTGATTTCGTGGTAGTTCAAGCATTTAGCTTGAGGTTAATGTGTCACCCTGTCACATTCTATTGTACTTCAATTTTCTGTGATTAATTTACTTTACCGGGTAACCTTGTTGGGACTAAAAAGACTTCATGGATTCTTAGAAGTTACTGCTGCTCAGGTACATAATGGAAATTATGCTAAGTGGTTAGTATTGGTAGTATAATGTCACCACCAATTTACTACTCTTAGTTAGTATGATTATTTAGTACTGATAGCATAAAGTTACTGCTGTTAGTTGAAGTTAAGACTGCTTAGTGCTGCAGATAAAAATATAGCTAAGTATGAGTGTAGCTAGAGTAAAAAAGTTAAGACTGCTAGTACAAAGTTACTACTTTAGGATGAGATATTTAGTACTATGCTATACTAATGTTACTACTTCTTATGTTTATTAGTGCTATGCCTGGTGGAAAGATACAATTGTTTGAAGACTTTCTATGCTGCAAGAGGATAAAGACGAATTACAGAGATAAAGATTGTTTGAAGAACTAGATGCGATTGAAATAGGTGTTGAATATTAGTACGTAGATATTCATAATGTATTTATTTAGATGATTTACGTTTATGTTTATAAAAGATTTGAGATATCTATGAATAGGAATATATTGTAAGCCGAACAGACTCCTAAGTCTATAAAGGAGCTCAAGGCATTAGTTGAGACATCACAAAACATGCAGTCGTATCATTATTAGTTTTCATAGTTGTCAAAGTTGATTGAAAAAAGCTTCAAGGTTGTAAACCCTAGTACTAAGTTAAGAGTACTCGTATTATTAATCTAATAATATTGGAGCGTTTGGTTATATCTTTGTTGTTCAAGATTACTCTTTCATTGATTTTACTTCTAGATTATTAAGGTGTAGATTCCGCATACACTTTAATATACATACAAAGTTTCTACAATAAGTTATTTTGGATTTATCCAAGGTAATTTAACCTTAGACAACCTAAGGAATCGATCTAGGTTTGGGATCAACATGTGGTATCAGAGCTATGTGGCTCATGATCTAGGATCTACAAGGTTTTTGATGACCCATAAATCCTAATTTACAAGAAATCATTTTGTGGTAAAAAGTTTTTTAGGGTTTTGAAGATTAAATTGCTATAACAATGTTTATGATCGCCCTCTCTACCTATTATGGGTATGCAATACGATTGTTAACCGTTGTTAATATTTTTAATGGGTTTCTTGATCGTGATTCTTGGTAATTTATTCTTAATTGATGAAACCCTAGTTTCTTAATTGATTTAAGGGTTTTACGTTCTCTTTCACCTTGGATCTGTTCGTGTTTTCATGAGGGATTGGATATGTATGATGATGGAATCTCATAAACCCTAGATGTTAGGGTTCGTATTACAATGTTTTTGAGCAGATGCAAATTCCAGGTACACCTTTGTTATATCAAGGCTTATTTGCATGTGCGTGGGACATGGAATATTTTAAAGAAAGAAACGATTCAGTTATTATGAATGAAGAATGGAATGTTACTGCTGCCATGGGAAGTGTTATATATGATTATGTATACTATATCCAAAACGTGAACTTTAAGGAAAAAGAGGTATACTGTTCGTGCATAGTGCTGCTCTTTGAATATTATATTGTTTTATGTTTTTGATTTCGGTGGGCCTCAAGACAAGTGGGCTTCAAGAATATATATGAAGTGCAGATCGCATGAATGATAAATAGGTTTTAACGATACTTTCTTGTTAATTATGGTGTCACTAAAAGTCATGGGAGGAAGGAGGCCAAGGAAAATTATTTATACTGCTTGAAGTACTTAACACTGTTTGAACTTCAACATGTTTAATAATGTTTCGCACATGGAGTACTAGTGTGATACTGTTTGGTCTAAAAAAAGGGTTACATGATATAAGGAAAGATATGCGTGCGTGTAGGGTATGGTATACAAGAAAAATAGTTGTTGTGTGATTAATGTTATTCGTTTGGGCTTTAATACAGCATGGGCTTAACTGAATTAATATTGCTGTTGTTGATTTGTGGCTGGAAAAAGTATTTGTTGCAAGATTAAATCTGCCTATTCGTGGCTGTGTTATACTATAACACAGGAATAAACGCACTCTAAGGAAGAAAGATTTGTTCATGAATAATGGAGGGTGCGTATGACCGTGTAACAAGAACAGGTAAAGGACACGAAGAGAACGACGAAAGAATAGGCTCAAGAAAAGGAAATTTTAATGTTGCTTGCAAATGTTTTGGCATGCAAAGGTTGGTTAGTACTGCTTGCTTATTTCGTTAATACTGCCAGCTTATGATTGTACCGCTAGCTTATTATTTTAGTACTACTAATGGTGTCCGAGAAGCAGTTAATACTGCTAGTTGTTGTCGATATCGGACAACACACACAGGAGGGTTATCGGACGACACAGAAAATCAAGTTATTTTGATTTTCAAATTAGAACATGTTGGTTCCAACACACACAGAGGAATGTTTTGGTTTTTTGGATCTCGGATTGAACATGATGCTTCGTTTAAGGGGAAGCTATCAGTTTGATTTTGGTTTTTGGTTCTTAACTGAATTAAAGGCTCGTACTTATTGGATTAATTGATTATGAAGAAGGTTGTTTATCACCTATTTGAAGATGAAGTGGAATTATTTGTTTTGTGTTTTATCATATCTTAAAGTGAGTGTAACACTTTAGAGATAACATGTTTGGTTATATACGGTTTATGATGAAGACTTGATAAAACTAGTTTTTACCTGATGTAAGGAGATACATTGTAGTACTCACAGGTATTTACTATCACGTGGTCAGTGACTCATGTAAGGCATGCGGATTTATCAAGAGATCGAGGTCTACTCATAAAACGAAGAAGAAGATTATGAGTTCTTATCATATTATAGTGCAAGACATAAGATACAAGTTTAGGATATTCTACTTCTACATCAAATTTGTGATACTTAATTTTTCTTCATCAGTGATCATTACATAGAGTCTACAGAATTGAAGATTCAAGAAATGGTTAACATATGGGTTCTTAATGCTGCTAAGCTTAAGTTAATGTTGTTAGGCTTAAATTAGTGATGCCCGTATTTTTTTATGCTGTTAAGCATAAGTTTCTACTGCTCAAGTTTATTTTTCTTAAGGTGCGTAATAGAGGGCAATTTGGGTCATTGGAATACTTGGATTAGAAGTGTAATATTGGTTCATAGTTGTGAAGATCAAAGTTGCATACTTTAGTCTCCTATTTGATATTGACAAAAAGGGGAAGAAGATTTGATGATTTGCAACTTGTAGATCCTTGGTAGCTTAAGGGGAAGTTTTCATTCGTATATTAACTTCAGGGGAAGTTCGTGCTTATTTGGTTTTGTCATTATCAACTAGGGGAAGATTGTTGGGAATTATATTTGAGTTGATAAGACAAAACAAGAATGAAACAAGAAGGACTTAAAGGAAAAGGACCTAAATCGACAATAAGAGATTCTTCAAGCTGGTGGAGTATATTCTACAAAAGATGGAAGATATCAGAAGATACTAAAAGATATGCTCAAGAAGAATAAAGATAAAGATTAAAAGATTTAGTTTCCTTATTGTATTTATTATGTTTCCTTGTAAACCTAGATATCTCTAGTATATAAAGAGATACATGTTATAGGTTTTAGACATCCAAAAAAGTGTGTGTGTGTGTGTGTGTACACAAGGAGATGTAGACGTCTAGTATAGAGTTGGTGTAGCCTCAAGGTAATCATGGTTTTCCTTGATCCCTGTTATAGTTCATTGATGTAACCGTATTATTCTGATCAAATACCACATGTTGAGTTTAAAGATAATGTTATCTACATAGACCTGTACAAGCAAAATATCTCCTTTTTGCTTCTTGATAAATAATGTCTCATCTATCTTGCCCTTTTTAAACC
The DNA here is from genome assembly GCA_026074375.1 of Tanacetum coccineum. NCBI lineage: Eukaryota > Viridiplantae > Streptophyta > Magnoliopsida > Asterales > Asteraceae > Tanacetum > Tanacetum coccineum. The sequence continues at coordinate 13,589 of BQNB010067318.1, read as the reverse complement.
CATTGCTTAAAAGATAGTTAGCCAAAGTTTCATATCATGCTCTTGGTGCTTGATGCAAACCATAAAGTGCCTTGACCATCTTGTAAACTTTATCTGGATGGTCAAGATCTTTAAATCCTGTTGGTTGAGTAACATAGACTTCTTCCTCAATGGTTCCATATAAGAAAGCACTCTTTACATCCATTTGATATTGAAATGATATAATAGTGTTTATTGACGTTCCACATCTAGCCTTACTATTGCTATTGCTCTATCGGTTGTAAAAATCAATGTTACTATTAAAATGGTTCCCAAGGCATCATTATTCAGTTTTTCTATGATTCTCGATAAACTACTAAAATTACGGTGAAGGTTAGGTTTTACAAACCCTAATTTCATTAATCATTGAATGTAAATTCATAAGAAACAAAGGAAAGTTGTTCGATCTTGCTAGATACTATCTTAGTGTTCCAAGGGTTCTAATTATATAGATCGATTCTCTACTCCTTTTACAAGAATAATTTTGTTATGACGAGATCAAGAAAACTCTATTTATTAGGGTTTTTTATGCGAAAAAGTTCTTCTTTTTTTTGATCTCCGTTTGGTATTCTTGTTCGTTCATTTGAAGAAATGTCATGTTTGCTGAAAAATGATCATATAAGAGTTTTCCAGTGTTAGTATATTATTGTATGTGGGTTGATAATTTTTTAATGGTTATGGTTGGCTGTTGTTCGTGGGTATGAAGTACATGATGCAAGGGTTTTGTATCCTACATGTGTTCGTTTTTGGATGATGAAGAGATATAAAGAAAGAAGTTATTATGATGATTTAGTGAGATAGATTAGTAAAAAATTATACTATTGATTGTGTATTTATAAGCTGTATCCAAAACGTGTGCTTTAATGCTAATATTACTTTCGTTATTTTAATACTGTCAAATACGAAGCTTATACTGATCACTTACATGCTGTCTCCCTAAAAAACATACGCTACATCCTGTTCAAATGGGTATGTATAAATTACAGTTTTGGTCACTATTTGTAAAACTGTATAGAAAGAATGTAATAAGAGAATAAAATGTGGCATCTACAATGATGTTTGATACTGTTGGTGAGAATTTTTAACTTGGGCTTATGATTTAAAAGAATGTTCAAATGGCATTAATTGGAAAAACAATGGAACAGGTAATACAAGTCATTAAATGATATTAGTATATTTTTCTAGCTAGGCTGCGTGACTATACGATCTTAACACTGCTAATATATTGGAAAAGATGAGTTCTGATATGCTGTACATGCGTTTTATTAATACGATCTCGTTTCAAATAATTCTCCACATATGAAGAGAATTGTATTAATACTTGTTCTTGCAAATAGAAAAATGGGTTTACTTGTTTTTTGTTTAACTTGTGTTGTCGTGTACTTATTGGGCACAAGAAAGGAAGTGAAATTGTTCGAGGCATTTAAACAAAAGATAGTACTGCCTTAAGGTGATTTGTACTGCTTGAAGTTTATTACAACAGCTATTGGACGTAAAATCATTGGGGCTTTATTTAACAGCAATCACGACTTAATAGTTTAATGCATATTTGTTCACGTGTTAATACTGTCAAGTGATATGTACTGTTCGACAACTAATTCTGCTGTTAGCCCTATCCTCGAAAGTTATTTGTACTCTATAGGTTGTCTGCGAGATAAATGCATTTAGTACTGCTAGCTTTGTAAGGAAAAAATATCGGAACACACATAGTTTTGGATCTCGGATGACACATGCTTCGGTTATAAGAGGAATAAATTAATTGGTTCAAAAGTTTAAAGTCAAGTATTATTGGATTTATAGAAGATGTGGTTACGAAGTAAGTTGTTTTATCACCTAATTTGTGAAGATGAAAGTGGAATTATATACTGGTTGTGATTAATCAATCTAAAAGAATGTGTAACACTTTATAGATAAGGACTTGTTATGTTAGTTAGGTATACCTGTTTTAAATTGAAACTTAGATAACACAAGTTTTTAATACCTCATGTAAAGGAGATACAAGTGGTAGTAGCTCACAGGTAATTAACTATCCGTGGTCAATGCTCATGTAAGGCATGCGTGATTTATCAAGAGAACGAGTCTACTCATTAAACGAAGAAAGAAGATTATAGTTTTCTTATATCAAGAATATATTGGTAAGACATAATGATACAAGTTAGGTTCTTCAACTTCACTATCTAAATTTGAAATAGCTTAAGTTTTTCTTCAATCAAATTATTACATATATGCCTATAAATCAAGAAATGTTAACATTATGTGTTTATTATTCAGGGAGATCATAATGATAAAAAAATTTAAACCATTTAATTGTTACATCAAGTAAGTGTTATTTACTACAGCTAGTAATATTACTGACTTGTCTAGTTTAAAATATCTTTACTGCTCAAAAGTTCATTTATCTTACAGGCACGTCATGTTAATAGGGTAATTTAGAGCTGTTGGAAGGTTGGATTAGAAGTGTAATATTGGTTCGAAGTTTGTGAGAAGATCAAATTGCATACTTTAGTCCGCACCTATTTGATATTTGCACATAAAAGGGAAGAGAGATTCGTACCGAATAGCAGACTTGTAGAATCCTTGGTATTTTAAGGGGAAGTTTCATATCGAATATTAACATCAGGTAAGTTCGTGCTTTAAATTGATTAGTCCAATATCAAACTAGGTAATGTTTAATATGTAATAAATATTTGGGTGTGATAATAAAAAACAAGAAAAGAAAAAAGTAAAGACTTAAAGAAAAGGACCTAGAAAACGTACAATAAGAGATTCCATCAGATTGTAGGAGTAATACTAACAAAAGTACCGTAGATTTAAGAAGATACAAAAAGATAATCTCAAGAAGAGAAAAAGATAAAGATTTAAAAGATTATGAATCCTAGATTAAAATTTATATTTATGTTTCCTTGTAAACCCATATTGAATATCTCTAGAATATAAGAGATCCAGGTTATCGTGTTTAATAGACATCCAAAAAAAGTAGTGTGTGTACAAAAGAAATGTAGTACGTCAAGTAAATATTTGTTTGAAGCCATCAATGGTAATCAAGGTTTTGCCTTGATCCCTGTTACAGATCATTAGTTAACCGTAATATAGCTGATCAAAAAATATTGATGGCTGTGGTAGAATGTTTTGGTAAAACCATTTTACCATATCCTATAGTTCATAAATTTAAAATCCGCAACAACATAGTATATGTACATATATGTTGTTTAACCAATACTAAGCCTAGAACTTGTAATCCTATAACATGATTACTGCATCAGATCCTAGAATCTATAGGTTTACACGACATCTTCTTTTTTCTACAAGATTCAATGACATTAGTCCAGTGATTGATTCTCATGGTATTTTTGACACCTTAAGGCTCAAAACATATGACAGTGGAATCTCACCCATCTCATGAACTTCTTTAATAACTTTCATGGAAGTTAATCATTATAAAACGACGCAAGTTGCAAATTCATTGTGGTTAAGGTTAATAGGGTATGGTGACTATCAGCTGGGGAACGTAATTATCTCAAGGGTGTACTATGTTGAGCGGCTTAGACATAACTTGTTTTCTGTTGGACAATTTTGTAACGCGGATCTTGAAGTTGCTTTTAAGAAAAACACTTACTTTATTCGGAATTTAGAAGGTGTTGATCTACTTTCAGGCTCTAGAGACACAAATTTGTACACAATTTCTCCTGATGACATGCTAAAGACTTCTCCGATCTGTCTTCTATCAAAAGCTTCAAATACAAAGAGCTGGTTATGGCACCGTCGGTTATCGCATCTCAACTTCGGTACTCTTAACAAGGTAGCCAAAGACAGTCTTGCACGAGGCATTCCAAAGCTTAAATTTCAAAAAGATCATCTGTGTTCAACATGTGCATTAGGAAAAAGCAAGAAATCCTCTCATCAACCCAAAGCTGAGGACACTAACCAAGAGAAACTATATCTTTTGCATATGGATCTTTGTTGTTCGATGCGTGTGGAGAGCATTAACGAGAAAAAGTATATCTTAGTGATTGTCGACGATTATTCTAGATTTACTTGGGTCAAATTTCTGAGATCAAAGGATGAAGCTCCTAAGGCTATCATCAAATGCATCAAAAATATTCAAGTTCGTTTGAATGCCACTGTCCGTAATGTTAGAACAGATAATGGAACTGAATTTGTCAATCAGACTCTTCGTGATTTTTATGAAAATGTCGGCATTTTGCATCAAACTTCTGTTGCTCGCACTCCTCAACAGAAGGGCGTAGTCGAAAGACAAAACCAAACTCTTATCGAAGCTGCTCGCACAATGTTGATATTTTTAAAAGCTCCACTCTTTCCATGGGCCAAAGCAATCCATACAGCTTGTTATACCCAAAACCATTCATTGATCCGTCTTCGATACAACAAAACTCCATATGAGCTGATGCACGACAAGAAGCTGGATTTATTGTTTCTTCATGTCTTTGGTTCAGTTTGTTATCCAACCAATGACAGTGAGGATTTAGGTAAACTAAACTCAAAGGTCGATATTGGTATTTTTGTTAGTTACGCGCCCGCAAAGAAAGCTTTTAGAATTTATAACAGGAGAACCCAGAAAATTATGGAAACTATTCATGTAACCTTCGATGAGCTGACAGCAATGGATTCTGAACAATTCGGTTCAGGACTCGGGCTTCAAGTAATGACTTCTGCAACATCCAGATCAGGACTCGTTCCAAACCCTATTCCTCAACAACCTTGTAATCCACCAAATAGAGATGATTAGGATAGTTTGTTCCCATCCAAAAACCAAGCCAGTTGTTATAACAGTTTTATAGAAGGACAGACAACAAAAAAAAAAAACAAAAAAAAAAACAATATAAAAATTGATGGTAGAAAACTTGATGACCAAAAGCCCTTTGCCTTTGGTGAGGTACTCTGAATTGGATGAGCTGAGGGAGATTATTCCCGAAAAGAAAAATACAATTGTTAAAGACTTGATGAATTCTCTAGCCCGAAGGTATGAAAGGATAAGAAAAATCCATGAGGAACTTAAATCAAGTTTGCACTCCCTACTCCTGCTCCTGCTCCTAAACAAGCCTCATCCAAATCATCAAGAAAGAAGAGGAAACACATGGAACTAGAGCCTGAAATAAGAATTCTTGGATTGGAATGCAATCGAGCCCTCCCTGAAAATGTCCTGTTTATCAATAACATTGTCATCGAAGAACCTGAGTATGGAATCTTCTTCACTGATGAATTCGGTGACCAAGCATTTCAAAGATGGAGTGACATCGACAAAGTAGGGATGGAAGCTCTTGTGTCATATCTTGTAGCTGCCTATATGGTTTAGTCACTAATATGCAAGGGTTCAGCATGAAACTGAAGAAACTCATTGCTGAACATCCTGATCAAGAGAAGCTCAAGTCAAAGAAAGTCAAGTTGGAAGCTCTTGGATATGAGATGAACTGAGTACTTATGATGTAATTTTTGTTATCTTTTGTAATAGATAATAGGACCTTGTAATCGATTAATGAAGTACTTTTTATTAAAAGTTCAGTATCCTTAGAAAGCTTTCCATAACTGAGTGTGAGAAGAAGTTGTATTTACTCACTCACACTGATAAATACTTAGGCTATATTTATATCTAAATAAGGGAAGATTGTTGGGCCAATTTCATTTCCTACTGATCTTTCACTTAGGATCTTGTATACAAATAAACTAAGTGTAATATCCTTAACAATTCATGGTCACTGAGTGAATAGTTACTCGGTGAGTTGCTTTCAAGATGTTCAGCCTGAGTCTACAAGAAAGACTCTAACATTCAGTGAGGCGGTTCTCAGTAAATGAAGCCTGAGCCAAAGAAGAAGGTAATGGGTTCAGTGAGTTATGGCAATAGACTCACTGAGCCCCATACGATCTCAAAACAAATAGAAATGTACCCCCCACCACCCCCCCCCCCCCCCCCCCCCCCCCCCCCATGAAGACAAGAGGACTAATAGAATAGGCGGATAGTTTGATAACAGATAAGTCCAAGCTCTTATCTCGTGAATTCAACTTATCCTGAAGAGGGTATAAGTCAAGTTCAATGTCAGGAACTAAACTTGAAAAGAGCATTTATCCCATACTTGAAAAGTTCAGTGTCAGGAACTGAACTTGGAAAGAGCATTTGTCCCATACTTAGAATAGATATTGTTATAGGAGTTAAGGGGTACCTTATATAAAGGTTAACCATCTAGGGTTATATCTGATGAAATTACAAAAATAACCCTGACCGTAAAAAGATTGCTTATGTTATTATAAGTTTATATTAAAAAATTAACCCAAAAGTTTCATTAAAAAAGAATATTTTTCACGGTGGACGATGTAAGAAAATAATAAAAAAATTCCAAAACGCAGGTGCACTATAAAGAAACAGAAATTGGGCCAGGCTTCATTAAAAAATATTTTCCACAATGGACGACGTAAAAAAATAAAAAAAATTTAAAAATACCCTAATGCATACTAAACAAGACAAACTGACTTTTCAATTTTAACTATTTACAACTTTTTTAAATAACAAACTTTATTCATCAAATATGGAGTTTATTTTTATCGATTCATTCGAAAAAAATGTCACCGAAAAGATCGTCGAATTACGAACAAAATGAGCTCAATATTACACTGCTTCTGACACGAGTACGATTTTATAAAAATGTTGAAGTTTAATATATATATTTAAAAAAACAAATTTCAAAACATACCCTGAAATATGCTAAACGTTACATAACTGACGTTGAGCTTTAACATATTTATGACTTTTTTATATAACAAACTTTATTTGTCAAATATGAGCGCATATATCTATTCATTCGAAAAAAATGTCACTAAAAAGATTGTCCAATTGCGAATAAAACGAGCCCAATATTGCAATGCCTCTGACATGCCTACGATTTAATAAAAAAATTTGAACTTTAAGATATATATATTTAAAATATTGTTGGGCCAATTTCATTGCCCACTGATCTTTCCCATAGGATTTAAATACAAAATAACACAAGTGTAAATATCCTTTAACAATTTCAAGATCATTGATATGTGAATAGTCATTCAGTGAGTCTGCCTTCAAGATGATCAGCCGAGTCTACAAGAAAGACTCTTAGCATTCAGTGAGGTGGTTTCAGTGAATGATAAGCTGAGCAAAGAAGAAGGTAGGGTTTTTTTTTTTTTTTTTTCAGTGAGTTGTGGCAATAGACTCACTGAGCCCCATACGATCTCTAACAACTAGAAGACCCTAAAGATAAGAGACTGAAAAATAGACGGGATAGTATGATAACAGATAAGTCCAAGCTCTTATCTCGTGAAGTCAACTTATCCTGAAGATGGTATAAGACAAGTTCAGTGTCAGGAACTAAACTTGGAAAGAGCATTTGTCCTATACTTAGAATAGATATTGTGATAAGGACAAGGTTGTACAAATGTACTAGCCTATTAGATCTGGGATAAGTGCTTAACACCTATGTAGGTGTGACCCTACCTAAGTAGTATAAGTAAAACTCTTGTAATGGAGTAGATGTTAAGTTTGTGCATTAAAAGTCGTAACTTTCACAAACACATATCTACTCCTCTAAATCTACTAAGTCCCTAAACAAGCCAGCTTGGTTAGCTTTGTAGTTCTAACTTTGCATAAAACTTTAGGTTTATGTAAAATTTATTAGTGAGGAGATACACACACACACACATTCTTTCATTCATATCCCATTGCGAGTTACCTGCACTACAAATAGGGTATAATTCTTAATAAAAGGAGTTAAACGTTGAAAAGTTATTTTGTGTCTTTTACTTATTAGCTATATTTACGTACACAAATCTTTTCAAAAAACAAATTGTTTACTTTACTTGCTGGCCATGAGTTAGTTAATGATAACTTTGTAGTTATTGTTCATTAACTAAGAGAGAACAACAAATATTTACGAAAATAGTCTTTAAGATTATCGATTCGTTGCAAGTTGAGTCCTAACGACTGATAAATAGTACTTGGCATTATCAGTCAGTGCCAAAAATAGTCTCGCGCGTTTCGCGGCAACACGCGGGTTATGAACCTTGTTACATACAAAATACGTGACATGAACTACTCCTATATAGAAAATCAAGTCTGGTTACTTACATGGACATTTCAAGTATTCGATAACCAATAAATGCATACTAATAATAGATCTCTTGGCGATTTACCAATCAAGTTTTGATAATTATGAATCAAGACACGTAACAGTGTATACACATAATTCATTACTATATTTTCTGTCGAGACAAAATCGACTTCAATGATTCATGCTTTCAAAAATTTGTAGCTTAGTACACCATAAAACAATAGCAGTATTTATGGACATGTCTAATGTATATAATTTTTCATAGTCAGATTTTTGAGTAAACTACATTGTTCATCCGTGTGGGTTGCGTGACCGCAGTTATGGTTTTTTGACCGAAAAAAAATGGCACCATCCGTACTTAAGTGGGGAAAACGTTATCTGTCGTTGGTCATAACTCTAACCGGCCTCCAATAACGATTGTAAGCTTACACAAACATGATATGCGTAAGAGGTTTATCGTCTTTTTCCTTTTATTTTTTAATCTCGTTTTCTTCTTTTATACACCTTATCTCCACAACATCACCAATTCACCACTCATCAGTCATCATCATATTCCATTCACACATTCTTTAAGTCCACAAACAAAAAACATAATTCAAAACACAAAAGCAAATTAAATCAAATTAGAAGTAAAGAAATCTGGTTACCATATACACTATCAGATCCGCTCAATACCCAATTCTATATTAAAAATTTAAGATCAAAACCCATATGGAAATCGTAGGGGGTGAATATGTTTCCTTTAAAATTTAAGATCAAAGATTATATCTCTCGCCAGCATAGCCAGTCCATAAATATATGGGGGCCACCTAGTACATCAGGGGATGCGCTATTTTAAAGTGATTTGCTCTGAAGAGGTTTTCGGACTGGATCATTTGTATCAAATCACCAATCAAGTTTGACGCAATATGAGAAGTTCGATAATGGATTTAAATTACTAGCGCATATTCTACTAATATATCCACACTCACAATGTTTACTTCAAAGAGCTACACAACCATTACTAAACAACATACACAACAATTCACACAATCATTAAGCAAAATTGCAAGTGTAATAAGTTAAAGCGACTAAATGTATAGACTAGTAAAGAGAAAAGGTAAAAGAAAATGACAAACCGAACACAATGATTTATTAGTGGTGCGGTCACGAAGCTTCTCTCGCCCTACTCCATCCTCGTGTATACAACTCGAGTGTTACTTAACTAATCAACTATGCGTCCCTTTTCGACGGAAAACCTTATACCAATGCTACATTATTTTTCAACACTTTAGCTTAGATGTCGGTCCCTTTTTCAAGTTAACCAAAGATGTTAGGTTTTATGGTCCAAAAATAAAAAAAACCTTGTTTTTATGTCCTAACACATAAAAAAATCGACTTTAATTATTTTCTGACACATAAGTATAGATGTCGAGTCCTAAATCTTAGATAGAACCAATCTACACATCCACCAAATGTATTTTAAGGCACTTTATTACTAACTCAGCCACAATCAACTCTATCCAAATATACTACATCATTTGAATATACACATACTAAAGATTGGAAGGACATTTTGGACTCGATCTGTATGTAACAATATGATACAAATGGAATAACTAGACTTCCACATAACTCGGATCTTGAAGATGACCAAAGGTTTTCTCTTTGCACTTGAGGTAAGGATAGAAGATTTGATCAATTTATACTAGATTTACATGTTTAATGATCTAAAAAATAAAATATTTAGAGAGATTTAATGAGATCTAGAGAGAGAAATAACTGAAAGAAAATCATTCAAAAGGGTTATGAAAATAGTTGAAGGTGACCCACTATTTATAGGAGCTAAAAAACAGCATGTCAGGAAACGGCGGTCCCAGATATATTAGGGGGCCGCCGGTATTTAAGGGGGCCGCCGGCCTATTTAAAGGGACCGCCTCGACAGACGCTCTTGTTTTTGTCTTTTTGTGGGGACAAACTTGTCTGGTAAAAGTGTAACATGTTTTGGGGGGAAAAGAACCAGATTTTGAATTTTGAAATAATTACCACATAAAACATTTCTTTATAATTCAAAAATAATTTGTCTAATTAAGTTTTGAAAAAATTATTTTGTTACATTTATAAAAATTTAAAGTTTAAGACAAAAACTTATTTCTTTGATCATTCAACAAGTTTAATGCTTGTTTGTACATACATTATGTGATTTACGTAGGGTGTAAACCAATGTCTGTCTTGATGCAGACTTGAGACGTCAAGAGATGTGGATGCATGTATGCATTGATGATTTATGATTACGAGTAACTTGCGCACTTTACGTTACGTATTACAAGTCACATGTTTGTCATCACCAAAACATAAAGAGATCGTATAGATTAAATATCATAATATTTGCACTAACAATCTCCCCCTTTTTGATGATGACAAAATATGTAAACTATAGCACATAGTAAAGTTTAAAAGTTACTCGTTTACACTCCCTTCTCCCCCTTTTGTCGAAGCAAAAAGGTATAATGTGGATTATGATTGGAGCATATAATGTTGATAAGAAGACATGAGAAGAGGGTACGTGCTTCGGGTATATATGTTGGAGGAATGAGAAGAGGATAGGTGCTCCGAGTATATAGGTTTGAGGTATGAGGAGAAGATATGAGAAATAAAGGTGAAGGTGATTGTGTGTTCCTTGGTTAGTTTAGAAAAGGTCATGAGAGATGAGAAGTAGGCAAGAGAAGAAGGTAGGTACTTCGAGTGTATAGGATGAAGGAATGAGGAAAAGGTAGGTGATCCAAGTATATTGGTTAGAGGAATGAGAAGACAACATGAGAAATACGGTTGAGGTGGTTTTGTGTTTCTTGGATAAGGTGAAGTATTTGGAGTATGAATGAGCCCTTCATCGTATTTTACAATCCCCGATCCTATATTCCTATAAAGGTGAGCTTGCATCATCCTAGTGAAGTCTTCTATCATTACAGTTTAACCAACTCCTTGATATTTACCCACATATCTCTTAGCTTCCCCTTGCTCATTGCGTCCCCATGATAATATCATTCCTTGTATATTGACTCTAACGGATCCATGGATCAAATAAATTACCATCGATAGAAAACAACTTTAAAAGAGAAATTATTGGAAAATTTAGTTATATTTCATTATAATCAGAGTTTTTATACAAAATGCAGGTCCAAAAATCTAAATGACTTCATGTGTTGAATGATAACAGTTCAGCACCTTCGAAGTCCATGCCACTCCGTTTCTGCAACTTGCTCAATTACCTAGATAAAGAATGCTAAAAAAGTCAACACAAAGGTTGAGTGAAATTCATAGGTTTGAATGTAATAGTTGAATACAAGTTATAGTGTAAATACCCTGGTAATGAGGGTATAATTCATCACTGCGAGAAAGACAATTATTATCATGGAGAACAGTATTTATAGATGGAGAACAAGTTTATTACCCTAAACTTATGAGATCAATAAGAGATTATTAAAGAGATATTGGGAGATATTACCAAGAGATATTAAAGAGATATTGAGATTATTACCACAAAAAGATTTGGGAGTATCTACCCAAAGAGATATATAATGGAGATATGTGAGATTTACCCAAATAAATATTAGGACGTTATACACCCCATAAAGAGATATTAAAGAGTTATTGGGAGATACTTCCCAAAATAGATATTTCCAAGTATTGTATAGCAATATTATATCAGGGATAGCATATAGTGTATCATCTTCATCGACTGATTCTCCACTTGATTTTTATAGTAGGTGTCAGAGGTTTATTAAGATATGTGAGATTATGAATTCATTAGAAGTCTTTGAAAGAAGTAATCAAACACTTATAAGTTAAATGAGTCATGTAAACTAGTATGTAACAAGCATGTATCCCAACATCGGGGTTTTATAAACATGTAAAATAAGTAATGAGAGGTTATGAACTACACGTATCTAATAGAATATAGTTTATAGCCACTCGTATCCACCTCGCAGGTTTATAAAAACATTCTAAAGAGTTGAAAGCGGAGGCTAATAGATCTTCACCATCTGATTATGTACAGGTAATATAATATTCCAAATGAAAGTAGAGACGTACTACAATCTTAACAGGGAAGGTTGATATAGCAAAATGATAGTAAACAACCACGTCACACAACCTGAGTAGAATATGTCAAGTCTTAGGAAGATTGTACTTTAGAACTTGGTTTAAAGAGTTTTGATTTTGATATGGAGTTTGGACATTATTGTATCACTGGTTCGGGCCATCATAATTCCTGAAAGTCATTCAGTAAACGTTTGAGGAGCTAGGGCACTTTAAATCGTAAACCCAACAACTCAGTCAGAACGTAATACCAAGATGTCCTCCAAGCCCCCCACGGCATATGAAGTCCTTGGATTGTGGTATAATTATAGCTTCGTACGATATAATCGGTTTTAAGCGTTTTAATCAATATCTGGAAATGTTAAGCACGAGAAGCGTTAATTAAAGTTATGTCTGGTAAGGTTTTAAACATGATTTTATACTTTTTCAAAATGTTACATTTTAGACCCTAGGGTTTGGAAAATTGCAAATAGGTCCTTGGAGTTTGCATTTTTACGACTTTGGTCCTTCAACTTTGAAAGATATACCAAGTAAACCTTGGACTTTGAAAAGTGACATAATAGATCCCTGGAGTTATAACTTTGATAAAATGACACTTTTAGTCCTTTTAGTTATAAGTTTCCGAAAGTTACGATATATACCCCTTGCATGGATTATAATTACAAAACATGTCCAAATTGCCATGCAAGCTTAGTTTAACATTTCATTAGACATTTATAAGTTATAATAAACTAAAATATGAGGTTTTAACGCAACACAAGTTTAAAATAACGATTCGTTAAGCTAGGAAGCAAAACGGGTCATATTAGGGTTTCAAAACGTAAACGCGTGGGTTTTAAGTTCAAATTCCTTCATTAATCAATAAAGTAGTTATTTTAACATTAGTTAAGCATGCTAGGATAGATTATAACAATATTTAACCATTATAACATTTAGTTTTAAGAAAAACGCGAAATTAGGGTTTCGGGTGTACGGTTTTGGATCAAAATGGAAAATGAGCATGAATTGAGTTATGAAACTTTAACAAGAGTATATTTAGGATCATATGAACATTATAAGGGTGTAGTAGCAGAAGTAGAACATTCAAAAATGGTGGAAATGGGTCGTTTCGGGCAGTATTTCCACTCGTACGCCTTGTATCTTATTCCCGGGGCTTCAAATCTTCAGGGCTTCACTTCTTAGACCTTATTTAATGATCCTAGGATCATAAGGGAGCAAAGGATTGCTGCCTAATGGGTTATAGAAAGATGAAGGTGGGTGCGAGTTGTAATGAAGACATAAGGTCCCTATTTATAGGTAAATTTCATCTTGGTGACCAAGGAAGCTAAGATAGCTTATGGTTCTGATATGGGACGTGTGTATATGCTAGTAGATGATGTTTGAAGTCTAGATTATGAATGTGGA